>CAJVQA010001987.1:0-23369 GCA_910591915.1 Cetraspora pellucida
TATAAATAAAATATGTTAAATTAATGAATTAATAATGTTTGTAATAAGAAAGAGTTAGTCAGTATAAGTAAAAGTCAAAAAGATTACATTAAAAGCAGTTAGTATTTATAAAGATAGTTGTATAAGTTTTGTAAAAAAAAAAAGTAAATTGGTAGTTTGTTTAGTAGAGCTTTAATTTTAAAGACTTTAGATTAATTAAATTTAAAGATAGTAAAATTAGATTAAGGTTTTTAGTTATGATTAAGATATAGTTATATCAATTGCTAATCTAGGTAGTAATTAATATAAGACTATTTATTGTTTTTTTTTATGAAGACAATATTACCAATATGTGAATTTTGCAAATATTTTTAATAAAGTATTTAGTAGAAAGCTTAACAGAATTTTATTCTTATTGCAAAATAGAAAAAGAATTGTAAATATTTGTGTATTAGATATTTAAAGGCAAAGAAAAAGTATAATTTTATTCTATTAATATTATTTTAAATTATTATTTTTATAAAAAAGAAAACAAAAAATATAAAAAATATATTATATTATAGTAAAATTTTAAATTAAAAGAAATTTTTCCAATTATTCTTTTTTTTTACTTTTAATATTCTTAATTAAAGATATTTTTTAATTTTTTCTTATTTTTAGAATATTTTTTTACTTTAAATACCAAACATATCAAAATATTTATCAAACAAAAAATTCTAACATAAAATACAAACTATTTTTTATTTTTTATTTTTTATTTTTGGTGACAATGTTAGTTGGTTTATTAGCTTTAATTTGATATAGTACAAATTTATAGTTATATTTTAGAATTAATTATTACTAGTACTATATACTATCTAATTTTACACTACTGCCTTTATTCAGTTATCCTTATGGCACTAAGTGCATGTTTGCCACAGGTCTGCATGCAGTTATTTTAACAACTACTTGTAGTTAGGGCATACCTTAGACTACTACACAGACAAGGATACCTACTGAACTTAATGCATCATCTTAAAAGCTAAAGGTTAGAGACCTGCATTGGGTTCTACAACTCAGCCCAGCCTGACCTGCAAATTTTTACAAGCCAGGCTGGGCCTAAAACAAAATTTTATAATTGCAGACTGGGCCAAAAAATTTGTAAAATTTTATAATTGCAGAACAGTGCAGGTCAGGCTGAGCTGAAGAAAATTTTTATTATATCTGATCTGAGTCAGGCTAGCAAAAAATATTAACTCTGAATGTGAGCTGGGCTGGGTTAGAAAAAAAATGTTAACTCTAAATGTGGGCTAGACTAGGTCTTAAAAATAAGCAATTTGCAGGCCCCTATCAGGAGTACTATCTTCTGTAAATTATACTTATATGTTCTACTTATATGTTTTATCTGGTTTTGTTTCTTCTGTCTTCTAATCTAACTATACTAATATTTCTTTGTTTTCTATATTTTATACATTTTTGTTATTATACTACTTCCAAATTGGTTCTACTCAGGTATGTCTGATTCTTATAATCTTCTATCTTTGGTATGTCTGTTATTGATTTTTTCTAAGATGTTTCAATGATAGTTCAGAATCTGCAATAAACTCATATCTCAAGCCAGACCTGCTGCCACTATTAACTTTTTAACCAATCTGTATCTCAAGCCAGATTTGCTGTCACTGTTTCTGCAGATGCCTCAGATCTTAATATTATATAGTAGCTTGGTGCTGCATTTAACCTTTAACATAGTGCTTCCTTTTATAGTAGAACCTGAAGCTTGTTGCACTTACAAACAGAACAATTTTGATTATACCTAAAGAGTTTTTTTGACTCTAGTAATACCATACTATTATATTTTGCAAACTTCTAGCTTATTTAATAATATCTGCAGGACAATTCTGATTATGCTCAGAAAGTTATACCAACTTCAGTAATGTCATATTACTTTGCAAATTTTATCTCACATTGGTTGGTTGATCCCAGTCTTGTTCATTATAGACATCTATATAGATATGAACAAAACCTGATTTGGTATCTTTACATTGTACAAAAAGTTATATACCAACCTCCAAAATTTTTCTTCTATAATTAGATTAATCAGCTATGTCAGAGATGCTTTCAATTTTGGTTAAACCAATTTTTTACCACAGCCTGTTCTTATATTCATTACTTATCTCACTATTTCAGTTTTGATTATTTTCAAACTACTTTTCCAATCAAATTCTCTCCTTAGGTTCCAATTAGGACTTGTTTGCATAATCCATTGATTATTCTTCTAAGCAAATACTTCACAAGTTAAATGCAAAAATATTGGTACTGCTTATATTAGAAGATGTAAGAATGTTAATGCTGCCCTAGTCTAAAGGATTTACATGCACAATATTTTTATAACTTAAACTAAACCAACTCTCATGTAACCTATAGTAGCTAATTTGAAACAGGCATGCTAGATTTTTGAGTGAATTATTGTCTATAGATAACTACTAATCTCTTCTTTATTAAGTCTTTTTTTTAATCTATTCTTAATCTAATTCTTATCTTTTTCTATTGTTTCAACTAGAATTTCATTACATCAAATCAAAGTTAAAACACTTCTCAGATTTTTCATTACAGTTTATTGAGCATGTGACTAGGTAAGTAATCAATTATAGGTTTAGTTTATTGTTAAGTAAATAGATATTATTAATATAAGATTTATGATAATAACTAGTTCTTATAGATAACACTTTTATTTAATTTAGAGTTAAGTAGATAGTTTATATTTTGCAATTATAATTACTGTTCTTTAGCCTATGTGAATTGTTCTTTATTTATAATAAACTGTATTATTTATTTATATTATGAAATTATCTAGTATATTGGATATATTTAATTTATTCAATATTTTTTTTTTCTTTGGCAGCCTTGCTGTAAACCTTTATTAAGATTCTTGTATATAAATTACATATATTTTTAACTTAAGATTTTGGTCCGACATCTTCTGGCTACTTCTTTAAGTGCCTAGAGGTGGTCTGCCACACTGGTTAGGGTTGTACTTGTATCTGAGGGCTATACCAAACTAGCCAGAAAGGCTATATGTAAATGGTCTCTTTCTACTATCTATAAATTTTGTAATTGAGCCAAACCATATTTTCTGTATTTCTTTGTTTTCCACCTTTTTTCTTTTTTTTTCCTCTATTGTTTGGCTTCTTTCTAATCTAATAGACTCATTAACCTTCTCAGTTGGCTTTTTTCTTATAGTTCTTTTCCTTCACTTAACTTTTTTTCCAATTCCTATTTCTTTTTCCCATCGAGTAAAAACTTCACATCATTTTTTCTATATATCTTTATAAAAGCAATTCTATAATGTGTTAATTGCTATCATAATAAATTCTTTTGTTTCTTTAAAGGATCATAGAGTATCTTGCAAATGTTCTATTGACTTTTCTTATAGTAGGCCTTTGATTATTCCTTGTCTTGTTCTTAATTTTTCATTCATTTGTGTATCCAAGAACAGTGTTGTTATATTTACTATGTCCATAGATTTTTCGACTGTTCATGTCCATGTCCAGTCCATGTCCATGTTCATGTCCACAGAAGTCCATGATGTTTATGCATCTTATTGTTTAATATATATGATTAAAAATATATAATTATATATAAAATTTAATAATAACCATTTTTACTTACTGTACAAAATCAAGTTGTCATAATAAACTTTTGAGCTATTAACATTTCTTTTTTGTGTACATGTTCGTATATTGTTTACACAATTGTCCACATGTCTGTCCATACATGTCCATTGACAACACTGTTCTAGAATATCTTTTTAAGTTGATCTTTACATCTTTCTATTTTGGTTTCACTTAATAACTTCAATCATGCCAAGCTAACCGATGTTTCTTCTATGTTTCTCTATATATTTTCATAATGTTTACATGTTGTTAGGTGGTCTTGGTCTTCTTTTTTGTCTTCTTGACAAAGCATACAGTATGCATTCTTGTAGAGATCAGGGTGATGCTTGTCAATGTCTTGGCCAAAGGCAACTTTTCATTAATACACTTTATCAGAGTACCTATTTGCTTATTTTTTCTCATACTTGTACATTTGCTTCCACTTTGGTCTTCCATTCTTTTCTACAGATATGACCAATTATATGCTCTATTGTTCTTATCCAGTTCTGTTTTTTTGATTGCTAATATGAAACTCCATTTTACACTCATTTTAAGATTTAGAATTTCTTTAGGAATTGTCTTGTAGGATCTTTTATTACTTCTTTTTTTCAACAAAGATTAATGCTAGTTTCTTGCAATGTTTCTTTAACTATTTTGTCTATATTGTCTAATTTAGATCTCTCCTTCACTAATCTATCTGCTCTAATATTCTATTTACTATTACTATGTCCTTTAACTTTAACTAATTCTAGTTTAAGTTCTTTTAATTCTATACTATTTCTAATATTTTCTAATATATTAAAGTTTTTTCTTTTTAAACATTGTTTAGCAGATAAAAAGCTATTTTTGTCTTTTATATTTGCAATAGCTGTTGTGCTGTCTGTGAATATTCTAACCTTTTTTCTGCTTGGAACAGTAAGCAATATGTACCAAATTGCTAATAGCTCAGGTCTTGTTGATGATAGCCAATTTCATACTCCAAAGTAACCTTCATCAAGTATTTTTTCTTCTTTTGTATCTACTTGTATCCAGCCTGCTCTCATGCAATCTGGGCTTGAGATTCCTTTATTTAATCTTTTTTTAATGATCTATCTGTATAGAATACCAGAGTATCTTTTGGATTTCTTGGTTTAAGTCTTTCTTTCAAATAAGTTCTATCTTCATTGCCTAACTTATTGACTGCTTCCATATAATTTCTGTTTCCAGATTTATGCATTGTATATATTCTGCTTTCTGTTTACTTTCTGTTGGTGTTGCTTCTCCTTTGTCACTCAATTGTGCAAACATTTCATAGCTTAAATCTAAGATTGGGTCTTTTTGTTTTCTTAAAAATTTTGATATAGAACCTTGAATTTTGCTTTTATTTTCCCATCTTGTATAGCTATCTTCTTCTATTTTTTGGTTTAGACTGCAATCATTACATTTGTTTAAAGAAACCTTTAAACTTTTTGGTTCAATGTCTTGTTTTCAATGTTCTGTTAGAGCTTTTTCTCATGTACTAGCAATAATTCTTTTAACATTGGTTCTGAGTTCTTTTTTTCCTCTTCTTTTTCTTTTTTTCTTAGTCTTATAAATACCCATTCTTTTTTTCTTCTATCTTCTGAGCATGGCTCTAGCTAAATTTTAAGTACATGCATATTTGGCTTTTGAGTTTGCTACTTTTTTCCTATTTTCCTATTTTGCTTATTTTCTATTATTTTTCCTTCTATTTTACTAAACCATTCTGCTTGTTTGCCTTTAGATGATAAGCCTCATAAAAGTTTGAGTTGTCACTATGATAACATTTGATTACCAGACTTGTTAATTAGCTGTTTTATATATATTAACTTCAGCTTCTCTAATGCTAGTGCTACCTTTCTTGTAAAGTTATTTCCTAACAACTCTGCAATTTTGTCTCTTTTCTATTTAAATATAGATTTGGGTTGCTAAAACTTAATGTAATTTGCATTTCTTTAGCTTTTAACATCATGTAGCATGCTAGATTGTTTTTCTAAATTTTATCACAAAGTTTAGGAGAATTTTCATACCATGTATTTTCTGTTGCTCCAATTAACAAAAGGCCTTGGTTTATGCATATTTTGTAAGCACTTCTTCTGTACTGCTTGAATTTAGTCATGTATAAAGACTTGTAATTTGTTTGATCATAAGTTGATTCCATAGTGAATTGCAATTTTCTAGATTCCTATGTAGCATTATACTATTCTCTGTTGTGCTTGCTATTTCTAATTTATTTTTTGCTATTTTTAATAACAGGCTTTGTATTTTATCTACTATCATCTTTGTTAACTTCAATGTTTGTAATACATATAGTAATTTTGGTATAATGCACATATTGTTTATATATGACACCTGTGCTATTATCATTCTCTTGGTGTTTAGACTTTTTACATTGCTTATACCATTTCTTGTGCTCTTGATCTAATCAAAGAATCTTTTAATTTGCAATTCAACCAAACACCTAAAAATCTTGTTATCTTATTTGCGCTTTTCTCTTGAACTTGTTTATTTCCTAAATTTATTATTCTATTTTCTTTTGTTTCTCCTAAGTTCAAAATAATTAGTTTAGATTTTTTCCTATTAATTTGTACATCATTCATTTTAAAAATTCCTCTGCAATCTTAATTGTTTGTTGCATTTGTGCTTGGTTGCTTGCAATCCAGGTTGTATCATCTGCAAAGGCCACTACTGCTTATCTGTATTCTGTTCTTTTTGAGTATCCTTTATTGTAATTATATGGTACTGATACTGATATTGTATATCCTAAACTGCAATCCTCTTGTATTCTTTTCAGAAGTGAATTATAAAAAATCCTCCACACCAGAGAAGATAAAACTTCTCCTTGCTCTATTCTATCATTAATTTCAATTGTATCTGTTGTGCTCCAATGTGTAATAATCTTAGTTTGTCTATTGTAGAACAAATTTAGGATAAATATAATTGTGATTGTAGGGATCTTAATTCTCTTTATTGCTAATTCTAATGCATCTAATAATACTGAATTGAAAGCTTTTTTTATATCTTGTAATACTAGTCATAATTCTTTGTTGCTGTCTTTTGCATCTTCTATTATCACATTAATGATATGAACTGGCTCTTCTGTTGAATTGCCTAGCAGGCAAGCAAAGTTGGGTCCTTTTAGTATTTCTCTTTCATACAGAACTTTAGATAGCCTTTTAGTAAGGATTTTGGTTGTACACTTTCTAAATGTTTCTAGTAGAGTAATAGGTCTTACATTATTTAGACTATAATGCCAATTCTCACTCTTAGGAATTGGATATATTTGTGATATTTTTCACTTTAATAGTACTATGCCTGCCTTAATGCATATTTCTGCAAACTTTTTAAAGAGCTGCTGTGTTTGCTCATCTGCTATTTGAATTAGACTGTATGTGATTCCTGTTATGCCTGAAGCAGTGTTTTTCTTCAGTTCTGATAACATTTCTGTCCATTCTTCATCTGTGTTATTCTGATTTAGCTCCCTATACCACTCTGCTTTTATTGTATTCTTGGGTTCATATATTTTTGTTCAACTCTTTTTAAACAAGATTTGGTTAAAATGTCTTGATCTTAGCTGGTTTTGGAAGTGATCTCTTGTTTTAGATAAAACTTTTGCTGGTTCAGTAAGCAAGTTTTTTTGGTTATTTTCTTTTACTATTAATTTGTCTATTTGTATTTTCTATTTGGTTTATCAAGCAGACTTTTAAGCATCTTCTCTTGATCTCTAACAATCTTCTGACATCTTTTTTCTGTAAACTCTTCAATTTCTTTCTGCTTTAATGTCTCGATTTCACTTGCTCTTCTCATATAGAGTATCTTCTACCAACCTTTTAGGTCATCGATTAGTTCTTGTGACCATTCTTTTTGTGTTGTATCTATATATGTTCCTTCTTGTTGATTGATATACTGTAGCTAAGAATTCAGCTCTTCTATATTTTCATTAAATAAACTAATCTTAACATTTATTTTCCCAATACTAATCTATCTTTCTAATTGTGTTAGTAACTTAGAAAGTTTTGCTTCTTTTGCCTTCTTTTTCTAATTGTTTGCTGTATTATATATTTTCTTTTTTGACAGATTCTTTTTTGCTGCTGTTTGAATTCCATTTACTATAATATCCCACCAATTATCTATTTTGCTTTGCAGATTTTTCTTTATAATCTTTTTGTTATCTAAACTTTTTGATGTTTGCTATAGTTCCTCAATTAGAATTCTTTTCCTTAGCTGTAAGTTTAGCTCTCTTCTATAATTTTCTATATTCTCTTTGGTTGCTTTTTCCCACAAAAAAATTGTTTTATGATATTTATTCTTTTTGATTTCTGCTGCACTATATGGTTCTATTAAATGTTCTAAATTAATTTGTGCTATTACTGATTCATGTTTACTATTTATATAAACTTCCATTTCTTGTATTTCTGCATCTAATAACCCATCTGCCAACTCTTTGGTAACCCAAATTTGATCTATTCTTGATTCCAATCCTTTGCCTGACTAAGAAAACTCTTTTTTTTTGGGTTTATAAGTCTATAAACATCCTTAAAGTTTTGTCTTGTTAACTATTTAAGTAAGGGATCTTGTTTAGTTAATTTCTGTTTAGAATTTGTTGATCTATCTAGCTCATGATTAGGTATACTATTAAAATCACCCATCACAATTATTTGTGTTTTTGATGAATGATTGATGTATTTCTCAATTATTATTCTTTGTATGTTTTTCCTTTCCTCTTTGTTGTTCAGTAGCATATAGATCATTATGACCATTAACTCTATTTGTTTGAATATAAAATTTGCTATAATTACATATTCATTTATTCTACTTATTCTCCTAAGTGTTTTTCCTATTGATTGCTTATAAGTATGCCTATCCCTGAACCCTTTTTTTTGCTTGGATTTGCATTTGACCAAAAACCCTTGTAGTCATTTTGGAAGATTGATATGAAGAAACCCTCTTTGCTTCTGCCATACCAATTATATTTATTTTATTATCTTTTAACTATTCATATAAAACCTCTATTTTTTGGTTGTTTTTTTTAATCTATCAACATTATGTATTGCTATGTTCAGGTTTATTTTGTTGTTTGAATAGATTTTCTCTAATGGCATTTGCTGTTTTGATTTTGCTTGTTGTCCTTTAGTTATGTCTCTGATTTTTTTCTTTTGTTTTCCTTTAACCTTTTCTGTGATTTTGTTTAATGTTTCCTCTTTGTCTTTTTTGTTAATTTTTTGTTAGTATAGGTGCCTTCTTGTATCTGTATTTAGATTTTTATCCATTATCTGCAAAAAGGATCATGCTCCTATACTCAGTTTTTTTGATTCAACTATGACAACTTTTAGGAGTGATTCTTCTCTATACTACCTATATTAAATTTTTTTCAATATGATTCATTTTGAGCTTATCTAGTCTTAATAGAATTCTTTGCAATAACTCCTGCATTTGGTCTGATACTGTTTCTTCTTTTGCTTGGTTTGATCTGATTGTTATATTGTTTTCTTTTTTCTTGCTTTTTCCTTTTTCTCCAATCTTCATGTTGTATTCTGTTTCAACCTTATTTGGATGAATATCTATATTTACTGTATTTTTTTTGTTTTTGTTTATCAGTCCTAGAAATCATTTTTCCTTCTTCTACATCATTCCAGAAATCCAGATAGTTGTTATATCTTATTGGTTTTGTTTTGGTTGCATTCATTTCTTCTTCTGAAGCAAAGATAATTATTGCTGATCATCTCTGATTATCATTTCTGTTAGATGATATGTATATTAACTTTGCACCTTTGCTTTTTAAGCAGTATAATAATAATACCTCTGAGGCATTTGCTGGAATGTCTTTTAATTTTGTTTTGAATGTACTTTGAAGATCTCATTAACTATAATCCTTATTGCCTTTAGATACCCTTGCTAGTTTGTGTCTACCAATTGATAGAGACCAAGGAATGCTTTCTTCATGTAAGTGTTCTGTTTTAATTACTGCAAGAGCTTTGTATTTAGATCTTTTAATTCGAACTATTTGTGCCTTTTGGATGCTTTTACATATATGTTTTACTTCTTCTGTGTTGATGTTAGTTGGCAAATCCCAAATCATCCAAAAGTTGTGCTAATTTTTACTGTTTTCTGCTATAGAAATATCTTCTGTTTCTTTTGATATTTGTGATTAAATTGGTTTTTTGACTTTTTTTAACTTCTTTTTGTTATCATCTTTGATTTGTTGATTTACATTTTTGTTTTGTCTATTTATTTCTTCTAGAATAAGTTTAAGCCAGTCTTCTTCTTTTTCTCTAATTCTATTCTTTGCCATGTCTCTACTATATTCACAATCAAAGTCTACTTCTATTCAATTATTTTCTTTCTTAAAGACTTCTTTCACTGTCTTGATGTAATAATTTTTTCCTAAAATCCATTGTATATATTTTACTCTTTCTTCTTTTGTTTCCTCTGGCAATGCATATATTGGCATGTTTGCCTTAAATGATTTTGCTTTGTCACAGATTCTATTTCTTGAAGATCACTGGCTATCTTCTATTGTATCTTGAAAGATTAAGTCAGCATTGATATCGTCTAAAACTTCTTTTTCTAATTTTGCTAACTTCTTGTTGAGGTTTTCAATATTTGTTTAAACATCATTGAGCATGTTGTCTCTTGGTGGTTCTAAAACTTTCTTAAATTTTTTTCAGCCCAATCTTTTATTTGGTTCTCTTTTATGACCACTTCTTTTTGTTCTTTATCTAGATTACCAAAATTGGTTGTTTCTTTTTGTTTTAAGTTTTCTTCTTAACATCTTTTTTTTCTGCTAAATTGAAGGTATCCTCTAACTCATCTGTTTTGAGTAACCCTTCTATTTTCTTTTGGTTCTTGGTAATTTCATCTTTACTCATACTAATAATAAAATTAATCGAATCTGGGTTTTGATTTAGAAATCTAAGTTTTGTAACCTATTTGTCTGTTGTTTCTTCTTTGAGCCATCCCAATTCTGCCAGTTTTAAGACTTCAAGGATTTGGCCATAAAGTAACATATTATCTGGTGTGATATAATTTGGGTTGTTCAATGCTAAGTCTTTTGCAATAAATTCTATATTGCTTGAGCTTTTTGTAGGTGTTGATAGAATATGATCCAAAGTTTTGCAATTTATATATCTTTGGTTTCTATCACCCAGCCCCTTGATATAATTTATGATATCTGATTTTTGCATCTTATCTTCTGATCTATTGATTTGATTAGCTTAAATTTGCTCAAATAGTTCATATGCACATTAGTATTGTATAAGTATTTTCTAATATACTTAGTATTTTCCTAATTAGGAACATGTTTTGTTCTGTTTGTTGTTTGTTTATTTTTGTACAGTCACATGACCTAACTTTTAATTTTTCCAAGTTAACAACAAATCTCCAAAATAAGAGAAAATTTTATCTAAATTTTGGAAAGGCTTCGTAATTGTTGCCTATGAAGGTTATTCACTTTGGTGTTCTAAACAAATAACTGTAATTTCTTGTGCTGGATCTTTTTTTCTAAACTTGTAACAGGTGTTTGATATGTACTTTTTTTGATAAAATCTTGAAAAATGCTTTTGCTTCTTTTTAGAAATAAAGATCAGTGGAGAGAGTGAGTGAATTTTTTTTTTGGTTGTGATAATTTATTTTATTTATTCAATATATCACATATATCTAATATATTATGCTTATGTAATATAGCAGATATATCAAATATATCAAATATATTTGATATATCTGATATTTCTGATATTTAGAATTTATAGTATTTAATATTAGTTACAGTTTCAGATCTTATACTATATATTTTATTAATTAAATACTTTTAATCACTTATTAACAAAATAACAAGCTTATTGAGCTAATTATTTTAATATAAATTATATTGCAAACAGACCAAAACTTATTGAAATATTAACTAAAAGGCAAAAACTAATATCTGTCTTTGCAGGTTTTTTCATTGTTAAATTTAAAGAAACTTACTAAGTTGTCTGAAAAATTTATTTTTTTAACACTTAATAAAATTTTTTAAATATCTATTTAGCTATTTTAAAAGCTCCACAATTTCTAAATCTCTTCTAACTTATTTGCAAATTATCTAAATTTAAAAATATTTTGCAAAAATCAAATTATTCAATTCTATTTGAAAATTGGCTTATACTAGTACAAACACACATTAGAATAGTTATACAAAATGCTTAATATCATCACTATCAAACCAGACTTTTTTAATCTAGATGCTCTTCAAAGCAAATATAGTAATTAATGTATAGTTACTTTAGTCAAAAACTGTAAAATTTAAAATTCTTCTTACTAACTTTAACTCTATATTATATAACATTCATAATAGTTATTATTTCTTTTTCTGCCCTATTCAATCTATCATTACAAAATATTTTTGTCAAAAATATTATACATAGTTTACTTATTAACTTTGGTTTTGCAATCAATCTCTAATACTACTTCTACAATTACAACTAAGTTATCAAATTTAATAGAAATTGATCTCAATGCAAAACTTTACAAATTTCTTTCTAATGCAACAAATCATTTTTTTAACTCAAACACAACATCATTTATTTCTTTTTTAACTGTTACAGTGATGTTAGACAAAATACCAATAATTAAATATTTTTTCTTGCCTTTTTACATTATGCATATATATGTATAATTTGCAAAGCTAAAAGTGTATTCTGCATTATGCTAACTAACAACAAACACTTATTAAATCCAAAAGCTCTTATATGCAAAACTAAAGTAGATGGTTTCTTAGCTTACTCATAATGTATTTAAAAACTTAATCTAAAATTAGCTAAATTTACAAGCTCTATGAGTTGAAAATATCATAATCTTTATTTCAAAATCAAATGCCTATAATTAAACAAAAGAAACTATTAATATTGCACAAAACTGTTACACAATTTAAAGAAGATTTTTATATACTTTTAAAATACTTTTTTAGGAAGCTAGCATAACTTATCTATTTTATGAAATATGATTAATTCACTAAGCAAGCTTAAAGCTTTTGTGCTATATTATAACATATTTTTTTAATTTCTCTTAATTTCTCAACTTTCATAATATAGTTTTCCTAGTAAAAATATGTTAACACTAAGCAATACAAAGAATGTAGTTCTACCAAGTTACTGAATTTCATTAAATAATAGAGAAAAAAAGAAAGAAATTAAGTGTAATAATTTAGTAAAGTTAACATAGAATAAGAAAACTGTTTTATGTAATAAATGCTATATGAACTTTGTAGAAAACCTATTACAAAGTACTAAATGAATGAAGCTTACAACTAAAGTTAAAGAAGTAGAAACTACATTAGAAGAAAATGTGAATTTAATTAGAGCCATAAAAGTGATAGCATCAATTTTTTATAATAGCAAACATTTCAAAAAAGAAAAAACTATATATAATTATGATACAATAGGTAAGATGCTTCAAGAAATTTATTCAAGTTAAAAGATTTTTTTAATTAGCTTTATTTGGCAGCTCAATCATTTGATTATAATGTTCAAACTATGGCTTGTATGAAAAAATTAATAATATAAATTTGTTATTTACTTTTATCTTTAAATAATAAAAGAATTAATTTTTTTAAGTTAAACATTGCATGTTATCTCGATTCAGGCTTGAACTTGATTGCAAATATTGGTATGGCCTTGATGTCTAAGGCAGTAAATCAACAAAAAAAAATTTCTAATATGTATAAAAAAGATGTAGAAGATGCACTTTCACAGTATTCAAATAATTTACTTATATTAATATTTATAATTATTATAATATCTACACTTCACAATAATCTACTATTACTGTTATTTAACAGCCAATATATATAATAATAATTTTAATGAATCTTTGCCCTATATTAGCCATACCATATAATAGAGTATTTAATTCAAAATTTATAGATAGCAGCTTACTTATAAAACACCTTGATAAACAATTTATTGTAAATCTTGGTGTTTTATACTATAATTATATGCAAAATGCAAATGCATGCACTAATGAAGAGCTAATAAAAAAACTAGTATTACATAGCAATAACAATAGACTTGCAAAAAAAAAGCAATTAGCATATTTGTAACTCTGTTCTTATCAATTTTACTGAAAACAAATTGAAAGATATAGATAGATACTTGAAAGCTTTTCAAATTGTATACAATTAGGAAGCAATACAAGCATATCTTTTCAACTACATGATTTCAGTTGTAGCTGACTGACTAGATTAATATTTTATTTATAAGGCAATTGTGCAATAGTTTCTTCTTAATAACAAAAGAATTTCTTAGTTTGTTCTATTATTCTTGCATATTATGAGGCCCTTTTATGTATCCTTAAATGCTCATAAACTTGTTTATTTAAAAAACTCATTTTTATTTAATGATATTTATAAGAGTATATTTGGAGAAAGAAATAGTTTGGCAATAAACCATGACCATGAAGAATCAATTTAATTCTCCACATTGTGTATATAAGATGGTCTAATATTGTTAATACAGTTTATTCAAAGTTTAGTTATGCATGCAAGAATATTGAATTTTTATATTTAACTGATTTGCTAAGCAATCAAGTTTCTTTAGTTCTTAACATTTATGTTATATACTATCAAGAGAGAAATTGGCAAACTTATGAGGATACATGCATCTATTGCTAAAGTGACCTTTTCTTTCAATTTAATTAAAAGAACTATAAGCATGCTTTCTTAATGTTTTTTCTAATATTTTTTACTAGATAAAGACTGGCCATCTAATTATTAATATTATTACTAATAATTTAGCTTCTTTTAGTAATTCTTCTGTTAAAATCATATATAGTATTATTTAAAAATGTACTACTAAGTTTTTTACAGATCAACAGTTACAAAAAGAAGTATATATAATTTTTCAGTAATGATATAATAATAATTTTTAGCAATCTTTTAAACATTCCATAAAGTATTTATATATATCAAAACAGTTAGATATGCTGTTTTAAAAGTGTTTTATCTGGCTTTTAGAACTATTTGAAAAGGTTTATTGAAATTGGCATCAGCATTCTACTGTTAAATCTTCAGTTGATGGTATAAACACATATATGCTATTTTTGTTGAGTTATGAGATGACAGAACATTACCTCTTAAGAGGTTTTATTACTTCTAAAAAACTTGATACATTTGTTTAATGAACTGTAACAAAACTTTTGATTTGTATAATGGCATTGTTTTGGCATATAGGCATAAATATTACAATAATTGCTTACAAAAATATTATTTTAAATGTTTTATATGTTTAGATTATCTTTAAGATGAAATTTGAAAAAATGTTAATATGTTAATATCAAGTATGACTAATAAACTAGTTAAAAGCAAATTGATTGAAAAGAATGATAATATAAATAATAATAATATTGATGAAGTACATAAAGTATTGGATGATTTAATTGTAACTGGAGATGTATTAAAATATATAAAGTTAACATAATTAAATCAATAAAATTAATGCAAAGAACCAAGTTTATAATAACTAGACTCAACATATAGAGCAGGCTATGGCACTCTTTGCAGCTATGAGAGCCAAGCATATAATGATCAAATCTACTAAGAAACTCATAATTTTCTTGAACTCCATTGCATTATCTTACTTTAAAGAAATATTACAAAACTCAACTTATAATATACTAGTAGATCCAGACTCATGTTATAATAAATAATTAGTCCACCAAGGCCTATCTTTACTCTCACATCTACAAACTCTTTACTTCTTTCTTGAACATATACATCATTACAATTTCATGTTACTTAATCTTTATAATTTTATACTGGCAATATTAATTAAACTAAATTATAGTAAGTGTTTTATACACTTATCAAATGATTCAGAACCCTTATCTGATCATTTTATTTCATAACAATCTGGTTATAGATATTATTTATCAATTTCTATTTCTTCTAAATACTTTTCAATACTTAATAATACACAATATACCAAACTCATTATAGAGGATAATACTTTAGCTTATACTTATTTACAACTAATAGAAACTGTTTTATCTAGATATAATAAAACTGTTATTGCTAATGAACACTTTGGCTCTATACAATCCTATACATGTTATAATAAATTTTTAGCTTATAATCATCTTCTACTACTTTTACATCTACAAATTATTATCTTTTTTTTACAACATATTTATAGTTTTAATTATTTGCCAAGCAATGCTTGTAGCTATACTTTAACTATCTGTATTAAAAATGATTACAGTAAAGCCAATATCTACCTCTTATCTGAATCTAAACCTCTACCAAATTATTTTATTCCATTATTTTAAGCTATTTGGCATTATTTAAATATTTTACTAAAATCAAATACAACAGAAGATAATTTTCTTAACTTAACAAATCAATATTCAACAACATTTACACTAAACTCACTATATTATACACCTTCAATATCATTACAACAATTTTTACCTATTTCTATTTCTGTATTATTACCTTCAACATCACTATCACTTCTAATACAAATCTCTATATTTATATAAAACTTGTATAACCTTTATTTAAACATTGCTATACATAATATTAGAAAATTTAACACAATTAGCAAAAAAGAAGCTTGGCAAAATTACTGCCTTTATAACAATATTAATATTAGTGATATCACTAAAACAAAATTGCCAACACTACTAATCTTTACTTTTGTAACAATAATCCATTTATATACTTTTGGGCAAATTTTAAAAATTTTGCTAAAGATTCTATTATTATGATTTGCAACTACCTTCAACTATATATATACAACTGTTAAATACATCTTGGAGAAGCAGTAACTTTAGATCTTTTATTTAAAAATGAAATTAAAATCTGCATTATAGCAGTTTATCTCTCTTCTACAAACACATATTGATGTAATAAAATACAAGAAACAGTTATTTCATAGATTCAACAAGCCTATCAACTAAACCTTTATCCAATTATTCTTGGTAACTTTAATATACATGATGATATTTGTAGCTTATTATCTAAATTTTAACTTACTAACTATATTAATTAAGCCAACATGTATGACCTTAGTGTACATGATAATAACAAATACTATACATAGTCAAACAATACTAGTCAAAGTTGTATTGACTACATATTGACAGATTTATTTAATATACAGTTCTTTCTTTCTTACAATCTTGATGATAATAACAACTCTACACTAAGTAACTACTCTATTCTTCTTTCTTCATGTCCTTTACTAATGCATTTAGTAAACCTTCATGCCATTATACTGGCATTAGTTATAGAATTTTTAATTACAATATCATGTTATCAGAAAAATAGATAGAATTTTCTAACCTGCTTTCTCAAAAACTTAACTTACATAACACTCTACTTGATTGCAACACTAATAAAAGCATAAAAACCACCTGGCATAAAATTGAATACTTAATTATTCATACTGCTATAAACTTAATTTCTAACAAAAAATCTTACAAATACAATTATAATTACAAGTATTCATCTTACAGCACCATACTTCACCTATTACTTAAAGAACTTGAACACTTAATTAAAATTGTTAAAGACTTGAATAATAATTTAAATATTAACATAATTAATTCTAAGATTAAAAATATAAATACAAGATCTAATTGTAATCTTCAAATCTTGACTTTTAACCAATAGTCAGAACTCAAACAATAGATTTAATATGCACAAGATATTTGGAAACAGCTTTACTATATATGCCAATTTGAAAACTTCTTACTACTCTGACAACAAATCCAATAAGCTATAGAAAAAAGATGTGAAACACTCTTTACACATTTCAAACAAGCTTTAAACAGCATTCTCAATTATTACAAATCTCCTATTCACTTTTCAAATATTAAACTTTCTAACCAACTTGTTACAGAGCCATATTTTATCAAACAATATATACAATCTCACTTTCTCAACTGGACAGCTTATTGACCAATTGACCAAAACCTATTTAATAACTTTTGGTCTATACAATACTGATCACAATCACATATTAATATCCAATAGTACAGCTCTCTTACTACTCCCATCATAGAAGAAGAAGTACTCCAAACTATAGTAAAGCTTCCTAATAGAAAAGCCTGTAGCCCTACAGATATCAGTTATAAAATGCTTAAACATGCAGATGTTGTCTGCATTAAAGCAATAACTGCCTTATTTAATCACTTCTTTAACTCAAACCAAACTTCAAAACAATGAAAACATAGCAGAATATACTCTATTCCAAAGTGCAATACATTTGATAGAGATCTTAATCTTACTTGTTCTATAAGCCTAATTGAACATACTTATAAAGTCTATACAAAATTATTACAAACAGAATTAGTACAATATTTTTACAACATCCAATTTTCTAACTATACAATTATGTTGCTCTACTGAACAACAGTATCTCAATACCTATACACATACTCAGCAACCTTATTGAAGATATATTATATAACTAAAAATCAATCTGGCTTCTGTTTCAAGATATGAGCATAGTTTATAATTCAGTTAATTTCGATCTTTTAAACATTCTTTGCAATGTCTTGCTCTCTTTTCTATTATTACCAACACTATTATCAATCTACTTACTGATTGACAAAATTAAGTTCTTACAAATCTTGGCCTTACTTCATTATATTCTGTACTTAATAATATTGATTAGAAAGAAACTATTACTCTTCTTCTATAGAGAATATACTATAACCCACTTATTTCATATATTTACAATAAATTTAATAGATACAATACTAAAGTTTCCTGACCAACCAAGCTTAAAAACTAAACATTTAACAAACTTGAATCTTACTGCTCTGTTCTTGTTTATATGGATAACACTTTATGAATTGCTTCTTCATAGCAAGAACTCTCACAAATCCTATCAATAGAAGAATCTTTTTACAATATGACCAATATTCAAATTAATTCTATTAAATCAATACTCACAACTAATAATCCTCCAACTAACTATAGTCCTATTATTTATAACAGTTATTTACTTAATCTTCATCTTTCAAATGAACTATTTAAGTTTTTAAGATGCTGGTTTATACCCAACAACAAACAAACAAAACAAACTAAGCTTATTACAGCTGAATCATCATATCTTGTTAAAATTGCAAGCATTAAAAAAATTACTAACATATATGTAAAATACATTATTAATACAGTTATCATCCTTACAATTGAATATCACATTTATAACATTGTTCTTAGTTAGAACATATGTAATAAAAGTTTTACCAACTATATTGAACTTGTTAAAAACAAGGCCAAACTTAGTTATACAATTTCTACTAGCACAATACTCCATTTTCAATTATATAATATTTGAAATATATAGGATATTTAATTTCAACACTATATAATAAACTATACCAAAAGACATAACTCTCCTGATCTTCTCAATATTAATACTTGCATTTAGCTTCAACAACTTTAAAATAATTTTTGGTTACCTACTAGCATCTTGATATATGACAATCCTATTATTGATAGACCAAACAAACATGCTACTAATTTTAAAATAATTTATTTTTTTAACATCTTGGTATTATATTCACTGCTAGTCCAACTTACAACATTTTATATAGTATTTAACAAGGTTCTACCTCACTAGAATCTTTGTTCTCTTCACATTCAAAATACTTAACTTTTAAAAAACAACTTAAGTATCATAGTATTCTATATCTTGATCAACTTACTATATTTGACAATTTATACTTATTAAATTAGAAACATATCTCTTCTTATATATACAAGATCCCAAAAGGCAAACAGCCACTTTGGTTTACTTATTTAGAAGACCAAGTCACTAGTCATTCCTACAATTATACACTTCATTATCATTTACACTTACCTGATACTAATTACTATAATTACACAACTGAACAATTCTTATTATACAAAAAACCATGGCTCATTACTGTACTTAATAACCAAATTATTGCTAGAAAAGCCAGAAGGCAACCTTTAGCATTTGAATCCATTCTTATTACCTACTGGCAATATAATATTGAATCACAATTTATTTGACTCTATTCTCTTTTATCTATTCAATCCTATATATGTTCTGCTGCTTTTTTAACTTCTAAATAATTGCTAACAAATATACAATTGTTATTCCTATTAATCTTTTAACTTAATTTTTGGGTCAAGTTAAAACCTATAACAAAACTTTTAACTTTAATACTAATCATTTTGATTTTATATACTTTATTGCAATTTAGCATTCTACTCAAATTCCAGACCTTCCAAATATTACTATTTCTACTTAACTAATTCCTGTAATTTTTGAACCTAGTTCACTTACACATAATCTTCAATAAATAGCTAACTAAATACTAATCTATCAGAACTTTACTTTTATACCTTTTATACTAATGGCTCTGTTATTGATTTGGATATTTTACAATACTTAATAGGTATTGAATAGGCCCAAATTTCTAATAACTCTATATTATATACATTTTAAGCTTAAACAAAACTTTGGTCTTGTTTATTCAAAGCTAAACTTAGTGCCATTCTATCTGCTCTTATTACTGCTCCTAGAAATAGTATCATAAACATATATACAAACTTTCAATCTGTAATTTCTAAATATCAAAATATTTTAAACTCTTTACAACCTTATCTTACATATATACATCATACTTTTTACTATAAAACTTACTAATAAACTTTTTTAATTCATATTAAATTCAAATTACTTTTTACAAAGTTATTGCATACCAAGATAATATATATAATAACCTCACTGACCAACTGGCACAAAACTATTACAACTTATTATATCTAAATTTTATGCACTACAATATCTATAACTCATCTTATACCTTAAATCTTAAAAACTTTTCTTATAATTACTTACTTGTTACAGTATTTGTACAATTTGTCATGCACATATTTAGGCACTATAGACTACACAAAACTGATTTTAAAAATAGAACAAAATTTTTAACCAAATTAATTGGCAAGCCACTTGGCTATATATTAACAATAATCAAAAAATCTCAAACTTTTTATATAGCTTTCAATCTTTTGCTATTAAATCTTTTAAATTAAAATTCTACTTGATGACCTTCCTACTTCATATATTTTTCACAAATAATATTATTTATACTCACCAATCTGGCATCAATGTCATGAAACCAGTTCTCACCTCTACTGAATAACATGTTTATCTGACCAGCTGCTATACAACCTTATTAACAGTTTTTTACAATATATTCTAAACACAAATACACTTGACACTACTTCAGAAATGATAACCAAACTATATTGCCAAATTAAACAACTGTATTGTATGACTACACACAACACAGTAGACCTATCATCAGTCTTTTCAACCTTATTTGGCTTAGTACTACATGAAATTATCTCTACTATCTCAAATTTATCATTTAAAAAATTAGCCACAACACTTGTTATCAAATTTTTACTTTATCTTAACCAACAAATATATTATAAAATTTGGATTTCCTATTGTATTTCAAGATCAATATCTTATTTTTCTATTTTCAATTTATTTTTAAATTCTATTTCATATTCACCTCAATCTTTTCTTTCTAATTTAATTCATTCTAAAATTAATTCTTGGTATATACAATAGATCAAATACCAAACTAATCTTTCATATATAATTATTAACAACCAAATCTAGGTAAGCCTTGGCCACTTCTGTTAGTTTAGGTTACAGATAAACTAGTCTGAGCTTCTACTCTTTTTATAATATTTTTAATAGTAAATTTATACTTTATATAAAAATTTCAAATAAATATTTAATAAAGATAGAGGCATGGCCTCATTATTAATATTAAAAAAAAAAAGTTACAATTAAATTTTACAAAATTTACATAGTAAAAACATAATAAAAATTTAAAATTTTAAAATTATTAAAAAACCAAAGTTTTAAAATAAAAATATTTTGTAATTTTATACAATTAGAAAATTTGATATTTATACTGTCTTCCTTCTTTATAATTATACTATTTGTTTAAACAAAAATAATGATTATAAAAAGATGTAATTGTATAGTGTTTACTCTATATAATTATATTCATAATATGATTTATATTATGTGAATATATAAAAGTAAATATAATTTTTATATTTTATAACAATTTACTTATTTTATAATTATATATAACTCATATTTAGCTATTCTTTAAACTGTCTAGTGGCCAAATTTGGCTGCTAAAATAATTTTAACTTGTTTTTTTATAATTATGCAAAATTTTACTAAGATGTCTCCTTCCCTTTTCTAAATTAAAATGCAAACATGAGATCATGTTGATCAAGTATGACTTGGTAATTTGTTGAGGTAATGTACATTTATAGAAATCAATTGATTGAAATTTTAAATTTAGATCAGCTTGGCAAAACAAAAAAAATAATAAAATGCAAAGAATATAAACAATGACAGCCAAAATCTATTTTAGAGCATTAATAAAAAACATCAAGAAAGTTATTTTACAAATAATGCTTATTCTATACTTAACATTAAACTGACCTTGACCTTATTTAACTAAAGGTTCTTGGTCATGAAGCATATGAATTTAATGTTTTATGATACTATATATAAAATATGATTTAAATTTTTTTTTTTTAATGTTAATAGTAAGGCCATGCTTTTATCTTTATTGAATATTTAATTAAAATTTTATATAAAGTACAATTCTGCTTTTAAAATATTATAAAAAGAATAAAAGCTTAGACTAATTTATTCCATGACCTAAACCAACCAGAGTGGCCAAGGCTCACTTAGATTTGAGTGTTAGTAATTATATATAGAAAATTAGTTTAATATTTAATCTATTGGATATACCAAGAGTTTATTTTTGACCTAATAGAATTGAGTGGAGGAGAATGTGATAAAAGTGAGGCAGTATTTGAAAGTATATTATATTCAGAAGTTTGAGCTGTAAATCTTGAGATACAATATGAAATCCAGATTTTATAATAAATTTGTTAATTAAGATAAAGTAAAAACTTGATAACAAGTGTTATGACTACTTTTTTGGATGACAGGTTTGCAATAATGTTAATGAGTTTATTTGGTATTAGACCTGTTAGAGTTGAAAAGATTGAAAGTAAATCTGATATACTGTGAATAGTCATACTACTCAACAACTTGATTTGATTATATAAATTGATTATAGTATTTGAAGTTGTATCTAGTGTTTTAGTGTTTAAAGTATGTTGTAGTGAAATGTCTATAAGGCTGTATAGCAATTGATTAGATAGACAGGTTGTCCAGTGAAGGTGGAAACTAATTTGATGACATTGGTAACAGATAGATAAGTATGAGTGATATTGTTTATATAAAATGTGTGAAGTAGGAAGATCATCTAGTAGAATTTTGATTCTAAAAGATTTAAGAGTAGAGGACTAAAAGCTGTGCGAGAAATTTAAGATCTTTTGGTTATTGTTGATGTATAGCCAGATAGCTTTCCAATTAACTTGGTTAAGGATTTTGTTTCATTTTTGAAAGTGGTGTTGTGTAATCCATAATGCATAAATATGTGCATGACATATTGTATAGATACTACAGTGAGTAGGTAATTCTAAAGGAAAGTTTTTGAGATTTAAAGTGTATGCAGGGTTGTAAATATTGTAGAGCATAAAGGTAAGATATGACAGATTGTAGTGGTTGCATGCAAGTTGGTCTCCAAGATTGTTGTACTGATCATCCTGATAAGCAGTAACTTTGTGAAAAATAATATGAATATTGTATGATTTGACAAAGTTGATAAGTGTATTCTATAATAAGAAGT
>CAJVQA010001988.1:0-23367 GCA_910591915.1 Cetraspora pellucida
AAGTACCCTACAAGTTAGATGCAGGAATGTTGGTACTGCCTATATTAGAAGGTATAAGGATGTTGGTGCTGCCATAGTCTAAAAGACTTACATGCATAATCTTTTCATAACCGTAACCTTCTATAACAATCACTTGTTATGCATAGTGCCTGCACTCCATGATTGGGTCTTCTTCCGGGAATTCCTATTTCTATTGTTGTACTGCACTTGGATTTAACTACAGGGCTTCATATTTAATTACAGGCTTCTTATTAGGTTACAGAAGCTAAAATCTTTCAATTTTGCCTTCAGCCAAACTTGAACTGTTGACCTTAACTGTGGAGAGTATGGAAGCTTAACCACTAAGCTATGGAACCCACACCCCTTTTATTATTATTTTATTATTTAGATTTCTAAAAGAGTTAGACCTATTTAATCTTCTTCAGAAACTTTAACTACTTTTACAACTCCAACTGGGTCTCAAATAAGTACTAAGTCTTATATTAAAACAAAACCTTAAGTTAAGACTCTGTTATAGTTAAAGGCAGAGCCACAGGTTAGAACTTTGTTTTAGTTAAGGAAGATGCTTTTGACAGAAGAGATTTTAAATTAAAAGAAATTAAAGATCTATAAAAAGAATCTTCAAAAATTATATTTTTATATTTTTATATTTTATATTTTTTATTTTTTATTTAATATTTTATATATTATATTTTATATTTTTTTGTTTTATTTTTATATTTTTATTTTTTATATTTTTAATAAATATAATCAGTTTTATTTGCTATTATAACTTTAAATTTTTATATTTAAATATAATAAAAAATTTGAATATATTGGTTTAATTTTAAATTACTGTATTTTGTAGTTTAAAGTACCTTCTAGTATAAATTTTTATCAGCTCATGCAGATATTTTCATGATATATATCAGATGCATAATGTACTATTTACAATTTTTTTACTTTAAATTTATAATAATTACACAAAATAAAACCAGATATGCATTACAAAAATATTTGCATGAGCTAATAAAAATTCATACTAGAAGGTACTTTAGATTATGAAATATAATATTTAACAAGTTTCAAATAATTTTTTATTATTTCAAATTTATTTAAATTATTTTGAAATATTTTAAAATATTTTAGAATCTTTAAAGTTTTTCTAAGTATTTCAAATATTTTTAATTTTATTTATTGTATTTATATTTAAGATTTTTATATATATTTACTATTATTAATTTATTTCAAATAATTTTGCTATATTTTAAATACATTTGTAGACTAGAAAGACTGAAGATAGCTGAAGAAAGGGCATGGAAAGCCCAAACAGATCACTTCTAAAGGCATTATAGTTGAATTAACAAGAACAGATAAGGAACTCAAGAATTTTCTATGAAGAGAAAGAGAAGGTTTTGAAGAAAGAATATTATTGCCTTATCTTAAAGAAAAGAAATGCAAAAAAGGAAAAGAAAAAGTAGTTAATACAGAAGTATTGCAAAACCAATTTAAAAAAAAGTGAAAAAAAGAGAAAAAAAGATAAAAGTTATATATCACAATATTAATAGATTAAAAACCAAAGGTTAGAAACTTGAAAACCTGCTTAGCTAGACAGAAAAAGCAAAAATTACAATATTAGAAATTACTGAAATGAATCTTGCAAAAAAAAAAGAATATACAAAGCAACAAAAGATATATTAGTTATTGGAGTAATGCAGCAAAAGACAAGAAAAAAAAATTAGGTATAGGGATGTTAATAAAAGAACAATAGGCAAAACATGTAGGCATAATTAAGAAGATAAATGAGTATATAATAGAAATCACATTATACTTCAAGCAAATAGAATTAATAATAATAGAGATCTATATACTACTAAATAACAAAGAAGTAGGAAAAAACATTCAACAAAAAATAGTAGAAATTATTACAAAAAAGAATAAACAAACACAAATAGTGATTATAGGAGACTTTAACTATACAGTAAACAATGTTCTAGATAGACAGAATTTACAAGTTACAAGCTACAAAAGATTACTATTATTTAGTTAGATAAAGAGACAAGACTTTTATGATACATACAGAGAAATGCATCCAACTAAACAAAGATATACATGATCAAACTCAGAAACAGAAACAAGAATTAACTATATATGGGTATCAGAAGGACTAGCTTCAGTCTATAAAGAGCAGAGATTGAAGACATAGAAGAAATTACTAAAAGTGACTACAAGATAGTAAAAGCAGAAATATGGATAAAACATATAATTACAAAAAGTAGCAAGGCAGAAGTTAAAAGAAAGAGCCAATTGAGAACAATATATCTCTATAATAAGACAAAAAAGAAAGAGTAGAAAAGTTATGTACAAGAGTTACAAAAGTGATTAGAGATAAAAGAAACTTTGAAAACATACAAAAAAGAGAATAAGAAAAAAAAGAAAAAATATAAAATATTAACAAAATATGAAATATCTTTTATCTTGTGTTCTTTTTGCTATTCTCATATATGATCATTATATTTATAAAGCATTATATTTTCAAGTTTTTCATTCAAAGGTGTTTCATAGTAAAATTGGTCATTAAATGTTTTAACCATCTGTCTCATATAGTAGCTATCTAAAAAATAATAAATAAGATTAGAATCAATTAAATTTGGATTGTGAATTGATGTACTTTTTGATGCAATTTATAGAATAGCTATTAAATTAATACATTCAGCACAAGGTTATTATATGTACTATGATTAATATTGAACATGTGTCTAAGATCTGTAAAGTATAAATATTATGATAATTATCAACATTGAGAACTAACACATTATTTTTTTTAATTTCTAGATATAAAGTAACCTTATATAAATAATTATTATCAATAGTTATTTTTATTCTGTCTAGTTGTCTTTATTAAATTGTTATATCAGTATGCAATAAGAAATTTATAGCTTTATTGAAAACATTTGTCAGATTTACAAAAAGTAATAAGTCTTTTTTAAAGATTGTTAGTTTAGAATTTTAATTTTCACAAAAAATATAACATTCTATAACTAATTTTTTATCTAACTTATTTAAATATTTGTTACTTCTATTTTTAGAAAGAAACATATTATAAATTAAATCAAAGAAACTACTTAGTCTAAAATTCTTAGCTACTATCTCTCTTTGCAGCTGCTTAAAGCTATAGATAACTGGTTCCTGCTTATTTTTCTCTCTGTTATATAAAAGCTTTGTTAAAATATTAATACTATCTATCTATGAAAGATTATCATCATTTGCTACTAATTTATCTTTTAAATTCCAAAGTAGTATAGTCATGCTTTGATTCCAACATGTTAAGTAATACTGATATACAGAAACCAATCAAGAGCCTTTTGTTCAGTTTATGTTTTCTGTTTAAACAAACCATTTCTTCAATTTTATTAAAAAAGAAACTTAATTGATTATTTTTATTTTCATTAATTAATTTAAGTTAGAAAAATGTAACAATAAATAGATTATTATCTAAAACTTCTTTTTTAAAAATTATATTAGTTAATAATGAAATACTCTTAAATATAGAAATATTATCTCTGCATCTTTTTAATCCTCTTACCCAATTAGCTGCATGTTCTTTGTAAGTATTTGCTTTATTTACTATAATAGAATTATAACAGTTCAAATACATATACTTATTCTTATAATCTTCATAATAGAAGTTTAAAGTTCTGTTAGTTTCTGCTTTAGCCAACATGTTTTCAGTTATTTTTTTTTATTTCAAGACTGGAACTTTATTGCAAATCTTTACTATATACTTCTTAGTCAAATTGTAAGCTAAATTATCATTTATTTTCTATAAAACTTGTTACTAATAAAACTTTTAGAGATTTGGAATTATTTGGAATTAATTTTAATAGTTTATAGATTATTTAAAGACTTATTATTTACTTTTTTTTTAGAGTAGATTTATTTAGTAAGTTTCAAGAAACAGTGAAAATAAAAAGTACTTTAAAGCATATAAAAAAATTAAAAAATTTTTTTATTAAATTGATCTAAGTTACTGTAAATTATTATTAAATACAGGTTTGTTTATTATACTGCATTTGCTGTTCTGACTCTTATTGTTGTCTTTTTGTTTGTCATATTTTCGATTCTTTCTTTTTGTCTTTTTTTAAGCTTTTTTGTATTTTTGTTTGATATTTCTTCTTTGTCTTTCATATTACTGTTTTATTAATATATAGGCTTTTTTGTGTTTGTAGTTAGATTTTTATTTATTTTCTATAAAAAAAATCTTGTTTCTATACTCTGTTTCTTTAATTTACTATAACTATAATGCCTTTTAGAAGTAATTTATCTTTTTGTTAACTATATTTAAGTTTTTGCTAATATGATTTGTTTCAAGCTTATCCAATCTTAATAAAATTCTTTGTAGTAATTTTTATATTTGGTTTAATTGTTTGATTTAGTTGGCTCTTGATATTATTTTTGGTTTTTGTGTTTTTTGCTTTTCTATTTTTCTTGTTGTTTTCTAATTCATCTTTAATTATATATATATTATTATTATTTTTTTTTTTTAACTTTAGCAGTCATGCTAGTACTTTATTAGGATTCTTAAAACTATACAAATTACATAAAATTTTTCTAATATATAAGTCTAGCATTACTTGATTACTCAAATGGTATCTAAGTATGATCTGTTACACTATTTCAGTTAGAGATAGACTGCTTATCTGACTGCTATTTTATAATAGAACATCACCAATCTGATGACATCTTTTCATAAAGAAGCAAAAAAAAAAATTTTTATGTAAAAAACAAAACAGAGGTATAGGAATAAATGATAAAAGATACAAATCAAGAAATAAAAAGGAAAAAAAAATAAATAAGAAAAAAGAAAATATGTGTAACTTGTAATTTACAAATATCAGATAATTACAATTATATGTCTATGTTGGGCTTTTAAAAATTATAAACTATACTAAATAGAAATAACTTTACTATTTTTCTATTTACTTAGATTATTTAACAAATAATTATATAGGAAAAAAAAATCTTTGACTTAATCATAGAGGGTTGGTATAGAGTACTAGTTAGTCTAAAGGCAGTATTTTTAGGTTTTTAGTATTTTAAGGCATGTGTATAGTCATGTCTGTATTACTGTATTGTTTCTGATTTATGTTATTAACAAACCCATTTAGAAAGTAAATACTACTAACTGTTTTGGTAGTTTTATGTGTTGATCTTTAAAAGAGAATAAGCTAAATTACCCACTTTTACAAAATTTTCTTGAAGCAAAGTAAAGGTGAAAGGTGAACCAACTTTGTAGCTTTTGTAAATTCCTGATCTTTATAGATGTTCCTTGTAAGTTTTATAGTTGTATAAAACTAATATATCTAACTTTGTTGTTTACTTGATAAAAAACTTTGGCTTTCATTTAGGAGCCTGCAAATTGCCTGTTTTTGAGGCTCGGCCCAGCCCACAATTAGAGTTAAAAATTTTTTTAGACCCAGCCCAGCCCGCATTTAGGGTTACTATTTTTTTGCCAGCCCAGCTCAGCTTACATATATTAAATTTTTTCTTCAGCCCAGCCTGGCCTGGCCCAGCCAACAAAAATTTGCAGGCCAGATCAGGCTAAGCTGTGGGACCCAATGCAGGCTTCTACTTTTATTAACTACTTTTTTTATAGTTCCAAAGTGTGTTTAAATTGTTATTACAAAGCTGCAACTTCTTTTTCAAGTCTATTTTAATGTTCAACTATGCATGTACAGTACTCTAAAAAAGTTTTTATAAGGTTTAATCTATTAACTATATTATTTTTTTTGTAGTTTGACTTTTTGAAAAGTTTGGTTCAAATGATTGTTAAAAAGAGTTGTTGTGAATTATTGAATATACATATTATTATTTTTTATATTTTATATTTTTGCTTATCAGTTTTAAATTTCTTTTTTCTTCTTCAGCATTTTTTTAAAACATCAAATAGTTATATCTTATTAGTTTCATTTTTGTTACATTCATTTCTTCTTCTATTGCAAAAGTAATTGTTGCTAATCTTCTTTAATTACTATTTCTGTTAGGTGATATGTATACTAATTTTGCATTTTTGCTCTTTAAACAGCATAGTAGTAATACTTCTAAGATATTTGCTAAAAGATTCTTTAATTTTGTTGTAAATGAACTTTGAAGATTACATTAGCTATAGACTTCATTGTCTTTGAATACTCTAGCCAGTTTGTGAACCCTAATTGGTAAAGATCAGAAAATGTTTTTTTTATATATATAGTCTGTTTAATTACTATAAGGACTTTGAATTTAAATTTTTTAATTTAAATTATTTGTGTCTTTTGGATGTTTTTGCATATATGTTTTACTTCTTTTATATTGATGTCTATTGACAGATCTCAAATTGTTCAATATTTATACTGATTTTTACTACTTTCTGCTATAAAAGTTTTTCTATTATTTCTAATTTTGTTAGTTTTTCATCTTTTTTCTTTTTTTTTTTATTATTATCTTTAGGTTGTTGCTCTACTTTTTTGGTTTGTTTATTGATTTTTTTTAGAATAAGTTTAAGCTAATCTTTTTTTTTCTCTAATTTGATTCATTGTCACATCTCTATTATATTTATAATTAAAATCTATCTTTATTTAATTATTTTCTTTTTTGAAGACTTTTTTAAGTGTTTTAATATAATAATTTTTTACTAAGATCTATTACACATATTTTATTCTTTTATCTTTCAACTTTTTTGGCAATATATATACTAACATATTTGTCTTAAATAATTTTTCTTTATTATAAACTCTATTTCTTAAAAACTATTAACTATTTTTAATTGTGTTCTAAAAAATTAAATTAGTACTAATATTATTTAAATTTTTTTTTTTAAGTTTATTATTTTTTTATTTAGATTTTTAATATTTTTTTTAATATTATGAAACATGTCATCTCTTGGAAATTCTAAGTCTTTCTTAAATTTTATTTTTTTTAATTCTTTGTTTTGATTTTTTTCTGTAAAAATTTTTGTTTATTTTCTGTTTAAATTAGCAATATTAGTTGTTTTTTTTAATTAATGTTTTTTTTTTGATGTTTTTTTTACTAATTATAATTGTAATATTTTCTATTTCATCAGTTCTTCTTATTTTTTTATTTACTTTTAGTTTTTAATATATATATATATATATATTGATATTAAGGTGACCTCTTTGGTTTTTTAACTTTTATTAGCAACTTTTTTAATAATGTAATTCAATAAATTACTACAGAAGAGTGTACAATTGGTTATATATATAAATTTTCTATATTACTTAATAAAGAAATTTGCTTAAAGATTTTCTGCCAATTGCTATATCTAACATTTTTGCTTGGATGTTTTACTTTAAACTTTTTGAACTTGCAATCTGTATTAACATTACTAGATCATATTTAGGTGTTTAAATTATTATCTTAACCTTAGAACTATTTTATTCTTAAAATAAAACTTTTGGAGCCTTCTGTACTAGAGGTTTGCAAATTACCTATTTTTAAAGTCTGCATTTAGAGTTGAAATTTTTTTGCTAGTCCAGCTTAGTCCACATTTAGAGTTAAAATTTTTTTGCCAACCCAACCTAGCTCATATATATTAAATTTTTTCTTCAGTCTGGCCTAATCTGGCCTAACTTGCAAAAATTTCTTATATAATTTTATAAAATTTTAGGTTTAACCTAGTCTGCAATTATAAAATTTTACAAATTTTTTAGCCTAGACCAGTTTACAATTATAAAATTTTGCTTTAGGCCTGGTCAAGTCAGATTGTAGGACCTAATGCAGGCCTCTATTTTGTATCTAATTTACAACTAACTTAGTATTACTATGGCAGAACTAATACTTGCAGTTAGAGTTATATTATTTAACTACTATGACTTTGTAAAATTCACTTGAATCTTAGTATTTGCTTTATAGTATAACTCTAATACTTTAGTATATCTTTGCCTTTTTACTAGACTTCTAATCCAGATAGTTTATATAAAACAATAACCAGTTTATCAGTATATCAGATCAGCCTAATATCTTTTTTTTTAGTTCATTCTAATAGCCTAATTAATAGTACCTCCAAGACTTCCAATCTGAATATAGGCTAACTTTCTTATGATTGGTCAATTTTATTTAATTAAATTTACATAGTTTAAAGTATTTTTACTTTCTAATATAATAAATTTTTTTTTTAAAATATAATTTCTATTTATAATATTACAAAAAATTCTTTATAAATAAAGCTTTAAAAATCTTATATATCTTTAGAATTTATCTTGCCTAGGTATACTTCATTTAGAAACAGTTTTTTGACTTAAAAAAATAGTAATGAGGTAATAAACATATTATTTATTATAAAATTTTATAGTTCTGCATTTCTTTACTGTTGTACTTCTTTATTATTTAAAGAAAATATTCAAAATAAAACTTTATTAATTAAATTTTTAATATATAAAAATACAAATAAGTGATATTAATAGTTGTAATATGTTATTTAAAAATAAAATTTATAAGATTAAAGAAACTGAGATCTATATATATATTATTAATATTATATTAGAGAGTTATTAAAAATAGTTGAATAAGTTTTTTAAAAACAAGAATTATGATATTTCAGAATAGTAATATTTTATTATATTAATAATATAAGAAATTTTAAAGTTGAATATAATAACTTAGTAAAGTAGATAAGTTGTCAACCTCCCAAATAGTAGGTTGTAAGTTTAAAACCTATTAATAGCAAAATTTAGATAATTACTTATGTAATATATAGACAATATTATAGTAATAACATTTTATCGATCAGTTAAGATAAGATATTTGTAACTACAGTTATATTAGCATAACTAGCAGGTCATGAAGCATCTGTACAATATTGAGTTATACAGAGAAATGCAACATGACAATAGGTAGTGCAAACCTAAAATAAGTTCTTATGTTTATATAAATCTGTAGAACTAGGATGCCAGAGTCTACTTGGAAAGACTCAAATAAAAAGGTAGTATAGATCTTTGACAGTACTACTATAAAGGCTAAACCTAAAAAACAGATACTAATGTGAAAGAAATTAGGTAAACAAAAATCTCAGATAAGAAGTATCACTAATCAGAAGTTTCGAGCTAAAGAAAAAAATCTTTGGAAGTCAAACTCTGGAGTATCAAAGACAGGTTATAGTTCTTTCAGACTATCTGGATTGGAAGTCTGAGATCAAAAGCAAAGATATACTATAAGTACTAGAAATATACTATTAAGTTAGTACTAGAATCTGAGTAAACTTTGCAAGAGCAAGTCCTGTTAACAAAGATAAATATGGGTAGTTAGTTAGCAGAAAGGCTTCCTAAAGCCTTATAGTCAAGTAATATATTTTGAAATATATAACAGCTTGACAAATGTATAGAAAGAAAGGTTAAGATTAGGTTAAACAGTACTTAGATATACAGAAACTTGTATACTATTTGTTAGTATAAGTATAGAGATCAAAGTGTTTAAATAAGTAATCTTCTAGTAGATTGTAAGTATGGAAGCTAGTATAAAATCTGCTATGCAGACAGACTACTTAATTAGATAACCAAAAGTTATATATATGATTAGTTGTATACTCATCTTGTACAAATTATATAATTATAATTAAAAATATAATAAAAACAGTAGTAATTAATAATTACAGCCTTAATAAAAATAAATAAAAAATTTTAAAACTAAAAAATATTTAAATTAAGAAAAAAATCAATCAAAATAATAAATACAATTTTTAAATTTTAATGATTAATTATTATATATTCAAATGTTTAATCAATTATAAATTACTATTCAATTTCATGTAATTAACTAATTACAAGAAAGTTATTTTATAACTAATCTGAAGGTTCTTGTCTATCTAGATACTATGATCTTAATATCTATTTTTTTAGGCTAGCTTTTACAATAGGGCTGTCAAAGATCTAGTTATTTTTCTACTTGGATCTTTTTAAATAAACTTTTTGTTATCCAATTTTAATAGATTTATATAATCACAAGGACTCATCTAGTATTTGTACTGGCTGATTGTTAGTTTATATTTCTTTGTATAATACTATACTTATACAGATGCTCTATGACCTGCCAGTTATGTTGATATAACTGCTATTACAGATATCTTAATACAGTTATTGGTAACAGTTACCATTATATAGGTGATTATCCAAATTTTTGGTATTGATAGGATTTGAATATTCAACTTATCACTTAGAAGGTTAATAACCTGATCACTTCACTAGATTATTATATACTCTTTTTTGATAATTTCATCTTCACTTATATTTATAATATACTTAATAGAATCTGAATTTTGATTTATAATTCTAAGTTTTTTTATTTATTTGTTTGTAATTCTTTCTTTAAATTATTCCAATTCTATTAGTTTTAAGACTTCAAGAATTTGATTATAAAATTTTATATTATCTGATATAATATGGTTTGGATTACTTAATACTAGGTTTTTTATAATAAATTTTATATTACTTAGAGCTTTTTATAGATATTAATAAAATATGATTTAAAATTTTATAATTTATATATTTTCAGTTTCTGTTATCTAACTTCTTAATATAATCTATAATATCTGTTTTTTGCATTTTATTTATTGATCTACTGATTTATGTTTGATCAAATTAATTTTTATTTAGATAATTCACATACATGCATGTACTGTATAGATGTTTTCTAATATGTTTAGATTTTTTTAATTAAGAATGTATTTTATTTTGTTTATTATTTGTTTATTTTTGTATAATCATTTGATCTAATCTTCTATTTTTCTGAATTGACAACAAATTTCCAAAAAATAAAAGAACATTTCTGTTTAAATTTTTAAAGAGTTTTATAATTGTTGTTAATAAAGATTGTTTGTTTTAGTATTTTAAACAAATACTTATAATTTTTTATGTTAGATCTTTTTTTTAAAACCTGTAATAGATGTTTGCTATGTAACTTTTTAATATATCCTCAATTAAATAATTTTGTCTTTTTTAAAATTAAGAATCAACAAAAAAAAGTTCTACTTATTTTGATACCAAATAATAGTAATATAATAGCAATATAATAATAGAATAATAATAAAATAACAAGATTTGTTAATATTAATAATATATTAACAAAATAATAAAATATTTCTATTATTTTATTTTTAGTCTTTATAACTAAAAGTAAAATAATAAAAATGGTTCATTATTTTACTAATATGTTATTATTATGTTACTAATATTAACAAACCTTTTGTTATTTTACTATTATGCTACTATTATTTAATAAATATAAAATAGAATAATGAAAGATTTTTATTTCATTATTTAGCCATTATTCACTTTTTAGTTATTTGTTTGACCTGTAATATAACAGAATAATATAAATACTATTAGAGATAATCACAACAGGTCAGCAATTTACGTTAAGATAACATAACTTAAATTAGATAGTAAAATAGCTCTGTAAATATGTAATGAAGTTCTTCATCTACTAGGATTGAATAAAACCAACAATCACTGCCAAGCTAAAAAAAAAAAACTAAAACTAAAACCTCCGTATAGGGACATGTCTTGTAACTGTTAATAGACACCTTATTACATAAATATATCTGCACCTCTAGTATTAATTCCAATGCTACGTATGATCAATAATTTTCCTGGAAAAGCATTTTTTGATATTTTTTAACAAACATTATTCGGTGAAATTTTTCTTGGCATTTTTTGATGAGCATTGTTCGCTAAACATTTCAGAGTGTAAAACATTAAATAGTACAAGCTTTTATTCACTTTGGATGATTGATATTTACCATGTTCTCGCGAAATAACACGCGTGCACATTATTTTGAATAATGGCCCAAATTATAGCTGTTTTCATAAATTCAGAAACCTAAAAATTTGCTCGTCTCCCGAAACCTTTTTAAAAGTCACCTAACTTTTCGGAAACTATGTCGTTGTCTCTGTATCGAAATTCCAAAGACAACGAAGTAGATTCCAAAAAGTTAGGAGATTTTTAGAATAAGGTCGAAAAGATTTCGGAAAAACGAGCAAAGTTTTAGGCGTCCAATATTTACGAAAACAACTGCAATCTTAATTTAGGCCGTAATTCAAATTAACGCGCATGCGCGTCATTCGAGTATGGTTGAAGCAAAAAATAGTAATACTCTAATTGCATCAGTATTCTAGTTATTACATATGTTTCATATACTTTCACCTCAATATTAAATTTTGCAACATTTGTTGATATAATCATTTTTTACATTTATATAGTATTCCTGTAAGTATGCTAGCATTCTGCTTTAATATTGCTTCTTTGATGGATATATATATATCCAGGTATTTAATAGATAATGAAAAGTAGAAGCACGTGGTGTAGTATTCATAGGATAAAAAAAAAAAAGGAGTTTAATTTTTATAGTTTTAATTAATTGGTTCTTATTTGATGCCAGATTTTTGAAGAAACAGGATAAAGTTTTTAACTTGAAAGTTTAGCTACCATATTTTAGCTAAACAACGCACATCTACGAGAGATAAAGAGTTAATAGAAAAGGTGAAGTGGTTACAAGCGATGAAATTAACAAAAAATCAGCAATACGAGGATTAAGAGGAAGCTGGTTCGCAAGAGTTGTGTCCAAAAATTTTTGAGAACATATTGTGATTTACGCAAAGAAATTAGCGAAGTAGGTGGTTTTATAGGCAAAGTTTCGTGAGTAGAGATGCTGTGTGAAATTAGGTTCACCAAATTTCACTGATAGATCTTTATCTTGAATTTTGAGCAATCTAATACGACCGGAACTGCCTAAGACTTTTTTAATCATTTAATTGTGTTAACCGTTTAATTCACCAGTATTAAAATAGCCAACCCATGATCAGCATAACTAAGCCCGGGAACTATGGAACAATGTTTAAACGGTTAAACGGCACCAATCCTTAATGCTACACTACTGAGTAGTTTAGCATATGTATGTAGGTTATCATACAAGTTTATTTTTCTCCAATTCTTCAACTTAAACAATAATTTGTTATTTATGTTCATTCAATTTATTCATGAAGTATGATTTTTGGAAGGTGATATATAAATGAAACAAAAGATTCAATTATAATCAAAAAGATTTTATTTTCTTAATACGTAAATGATATTATTGGAAAGTCCGTTATTACCATTAAAGATCGAGATCTGCGATTATGTGTTTAATATCGGGACTCTGCCTCAACATTTATCATCATTATTCAATTACGAAAGTTACCGTAAATGACAGAGCAACTCGAGATTATAGAGTAATTAAACATTGCTTTTAAGTCTTAAATACGAAGAAATTTCATATCCCTGATAATACTTTTAGTCAATATAATTAATTTTTAAAAATAATCTTTTATTTTTAAATGATATTTATATTCGATTTGATATTTGATGATCGAGGAACACCTATTAAAGAATCGGCAATGTCAATTTTTGTGGCTATGTTTATGAAGTAAAGTACGTATTTAAATACAAGACTTGAAAGCCCAAAGTTAAAACTTTATTTATGGCTTAGTAGTATTTGAGAGGCTTTTGGCGGTTTCTCTCACAATACGTAAAGAAAAAAGATAATTTATAAAGATCAAATTCTTGTCATAATCACAGAAATAAATTGAAAGATCTTTTTGCTTTGAAACATCAAAATTTCCTAACACAACGTAACAATAATGATATCAAGAAATATGATTTTGAAAATTCTCAACATTTGTATTATTTCACTCACTTGTTTAACATACTTTACATCCGCGTGGCCAGGAGGAGCAGGAGTCTGTGACGTGAATAAAATGAAAGATAGTCCACATGGTGCTGCTTACTCACCACAAAATGCCGGTGAATTTTCTATCAATATGACGAAATTAACAAGTCCAAAGATTAAAATTTCTGTTAATGGACCAAAAAGTGTCAAAGGTTTTTTAATATACGTTCAAAATGATGGCGGTGAGCATTTTGGAAAATTTGAAAATACAAATCCTTTATTCAGTTTTAACGTTAAGGGTTGTGACAAGCAAGACCAGACCAATACTTTAACTCATAACTCTGCAGTTGAAAAACAACTTCCACTTGACTTCGAATGGTCACCTGAAACTGATAATGCAAATGGTACTGTTCAGGTTGTCGTAGTGGTGTCTTTTGCAGAGTGGTATAAATTGGATGGACAATCTATCAGCTCCTAGATGATTATGTATTCTCTTTAGAGTTTAAATTATAAAAATTTTTATTATAATTCTTTATTAAAGAAATAGGTTCGTTTATTTTTAACGAGCTTACAATATTTATAGCTATATATATATTTGCAAAAATATCAAGATCATTTTTCGTAAAGAATAATTGTATTTTTGAGATTTGTCTGGGCTTTTGTCAGCAAGTATATAATGATTCCTACATAGTTGATGTCTTTACTCTAAAAGAATGATAATAGTTCTATCTTAATAATTTAGAGTGCAATATTTTTTTTTGGATCGTGAGCTATGTATGCTAATTACGCTCCAGAGGGAATTATTATAATTTCATAATCCTCTAACTCTTATAATTATTAATATGATTGGCTAATTTAGGCATGGTCATTGATTATTCAAGAAGCTTTTTTATCGTTATGCTTTTCATTACTTAAAATTTCTCATATACGTTCAAGAATCTATCAAAAATTTTCTCTATGAGAAATTGATAAATAATCTAATTGGACAGTTTAATCAGACAAATCAATCAGTTCTTTGTTGAGCCCATTGAGGGAGTTGCTTGAGAACGCAATTAATATCTTAAATGTAACGTTCCTAATCACGCACATAATCAATTATGTTATACAAAATCTCTGTAGTCTTAGTTATCCCAATTTAATGAAAAAGTGGCAGAAATATGAAAAACAAAGAAATGTAATACCCAATCTGTCTATGGAGACAGAATAAACGAGGAATGATTCAGCCCAGAGCATGTTCTTTCGGGTATGTCCAAATATTCCCAACCCTAAATATAACGATAAAGCATAAATAATATTGCTGATTGATCTATTGCTATTACGGTTAATTAATAAAATCTTGATTTTTCCGAAATCGTAACTTATAAACAAGTAAATGAATTTTTGATCACATCTAACTTTTTTTTAATAGTACATATCCGTGTAATACTCTATTTTATTAAGGTCCATTGGTTAGTAAGAACAGCTAATATTGTCATGACGATAATTTTTTACACATACCGACACTGGACAAGACATTGCAATATATTTTATCGGATTGGCCAAATAAACATTAGCTAATTTTTATTTATTGTCCCAAGATTTGCATATCTATCCGTGCGGTCCGGTCGGTAAAAATAAATTTATCAGGCTTGTACAAGTCTTTAGGGTGTTCTATACCTTTTACTGGTGCATAAAATCTTAGTATGATGTAATCCGTTTTTTGTCCTGGTAACATTTTTTATTAATTGGAATTTAGGATAATTGCGACTTTAGGAACCTATAGCAATAGTAGGAAGTAAACTTTTCAAATACAGCAACCAATGAAATTTATATAAAGTAATTGGGAAAACGGAAATTTCCGGTGATAAAACATCCTTCGGTCAATAATGATACTATCTTGGAAAACAATTTTTTCGATATTGATCTTTATGTCGATTATATTAAATGCTATCTAACTTCTTATGCATAAGTTTTATGATGAACAAATGGTTTTTTTTCAAGGAATTTCGACCTTTTTGGTGACGATCTTTTTGGTGATTTGTCTTAATAGAACGTAGTTTCAACTTATTGACAAAAAAAAACAAAGTATCTCGAAGATCAATATAAATCGTACAAAAAAAAAGGTTCAAAAAAAAAAAATGTAGAAAATATATATTTTCTAGTAATTTTCATATTTAGAATCTTTAACAGAACCTGTTACAAATTCACAGGATTTCAATAACTTTTTTGAACGGTTTATTCATTTACAACAAACAGATACACCACAAAATTTGTCGTTTCAATTTCATATTTAACTCGAATACAATTGGCACTAAATGATTTTCATGCATATTACCCTTATCGTTATCTTGAACGGCAATATCCTTCGTGTAAATAAGGGAGATAGTATGATCACTATAATTTAGGAAGACTAACTACAACACGCTAGCACAGAATTTTCTAAATAAACTCTGCTTGGTATCCTCTTTCGCATATAATTTTAGCACAGGGGATCCGAGTGAAACTTGTTGGAGTGAGTTAAAAAATGTTGTAAGTGGGAACGGAATTTAAGTTCAAAATAATAACGTAATAATTTTATATTTCTTTTGTAACATATACCTGAATCCAATCCTATTAGTGGAAGAGGCCAATATAAGTGCTCAGCTGCTTCAACAGGAACAGAATATCGGATTAAATGTTTATAAAAGTTGAGCGCGGTAGTTCATACAAGGTAAGCATACTATAGAACTATATACAACTTGAAACACAATATTAATTAACAATGTATGTACATAGGTTAAAAATAGAGCATAATCATTTTTGGTTTTCCTTATTGAACACCAATAAGAATGATTAAAGTTTAACATATATGAAAAAATAACCAGTTAGTGCAGTTAGTGCAATTAGTGTTACTTGTCTCCTATAAATATCGCACAACACTATTCCTTAATTGTTGATGCAAACATGAATTACTGATACGCGTCCGGATTGCACAACCAAGAATAACGATAGTAAATTCTAAATTCTCAGGGTATGAAAGCGCTAATAATGATGATTCAGCACTTGACGTTAATATGTGCGTACACGAACGCCGTCTTGCCATGTCGAGTTGTTATCGCCACCTGGAAAGGTTACAAATCCTTTTATTGTACAAAATAACGTACCAGATCATTTATGAAATTCTGAATTATGTGGATTTGAAGATTTGTCATCATGGAAGAAAGATATATATAGATATATTTATTTTGAAATTATCTTGGTTAGTAAGTTGTAACGTAATATTTCTTCTCATTTAACCAAAACCTAATATCAATACCCATTTTATAAAAATTGTATCTTCATTTTTTTAAAGTACCTAATTTATTTAAATATTAAAAATACTTTCATATTACTGGTAGAATATTAATTATAGCACTATCGATATGATCAAAATTCCTAGTGTTTAGTAATGATTTTTTCGATAAATAATGAACTAAATCGGCTTAAATTTTTGTTTTGGATAGTATTGACATTCTCTATAAAATATATGCTAAAAATTAGCAAATTTGGTTTGAGTAGTTCCTAAGAAATAGCTTGTACACAGTTAATTTCTTTGATTAAAGAATTTTAAATACGTAATTGGTTATCGATTACTTAAGAAATACTAATCTTAAATTGGCTATCGCTATACTTTAATGCTATATATATACTGTATATATAAGAATATCAATACTAACAGGGAAAAATTAGTTCGACGATTATCGAGAAAATCATTATTAAAGATTGACTAAAAACCGCGTTATTCACTAATGATAGTAATCATCAGGGATTCGGTCGAATTTGGTTTTAGTACTATTTTGTTAGTACTATTTTAGATGCTGGAAATAGATGAGAATCTATATCTATCAGTCTAACAGTCTAAAATTTATGATTTGTAATATTTAGGTTATCCAAATTCAAATGTATATATTCTGACATATATTCCAGTAATTTTAATGCTTGCATCCAGTCCAATAAAATTCGAGGGTTTTATATATATAGATGATAATTTGTCTTATGTTCGAAAAACTATGTATGCACATATTTATAATAATATATTACCATAAATATTATTATACTTATTTATTTTTTTGTTTGTTCTACGGAATATATTAAATAAATCAAAATGTGGTAATCAAATGAAACGGATTAAGTAAAATTATCGTTATATACACCGATAATCCTACGGAAATCTCGATTAGGTGTAACATTAGTACAGTTGGTTATTGTAGGCATTCCGCTTCTATTTATGGAGCCATCCATGTACATCATATAATGATCTACATACTGCATAAATTGTATTTTTGATATCTTTATAACCCGATAACCCTAACCGCATCAAAAAAGTAATCATGGCTTTCTAAAATAAAATTCATTCATAATCTTTTCGTCTGGATACTTAAAAACGATAGATTATGTTTGTATAATACCGGTTTTCACCAAAAAAATCGGATGTGGATGTATCTATTGTTTCTGAGAGTGACTATATGTTATTGCATAATAATATAAAGAATTATCATTTTTCGACTCATCCTATAAATATTAAATTATGTGTGTCAAAGATAAATTTTTCTAGAATATTTAACCTGAGAATTTGTTGGCCCTTGCATTTTAAACATAATCCGATTGAAATAATTATAATATTAATTAATTTATAATCGGATGTTATGATTTACAAAATTACACTAATAACTGATTATTTTAAAAATCAATTTTTTTGGAGAACAATGGTACTTACTTTTAAATTGTAGGAAAAAAAAAATCTCATGAGAGATTGAGAAGGAGGAACTGAGAAAGAGGCAGGTGTATTTAAAGGTTCTCCTTTTTAAAAAAATTTATTGCGTCATCTATTGAGTCTATGTTATAATATACATGCCAAGATGAATTTTACCACCAATGAACAGAACATAGCAACAAACTTCATAGGTTTTATTTGTTTATGCCCTCACTTTGTTATACTTTGTTATGAACTTATGCGTCAAAAGTAGCAACGTTTCTAAGATCATCTAAACATAATTACAATAAATAAATTAATTAATTTCTTCATCTCATGGTGTATCTAAAATTATGTTTATATCCATAGTTACCAAAAAAGGATAATTATTTAAATGTAACTTCCAAAAAATGGAATATATGATCAGAAACAGGAATTTGTGATTTAAAAAAAGCGCGAGGATCCGTTTATATTTTCATCTTGCTTTACATGTATATATAAATGAGTAGCGAATCGTATACATCAAACTAGGCATTCTTTCGTTAGTACTACATATTCTTGCATACTTGCATAACGTAGTAATGCATGTTAGTAAGGAGTTTTGAAAAAGAAATAAGGAGACTATGCACAACAAATAAGGGTGAATATCTTATTGTTGTAATCACCTTTGAAAGTATTTATATTACGACCTTTTGAAGAAAAAAAAATCTTTTCTCCTGCACCCATCCACTACGACTGATCTCGATTCGTGATACAAATTTAGCATAAACGGGAAAACCAAAAATAATTAAAATCTGTAATTTTTCAATAGTCATTGACAATATTGGCATAAAAGTGCTAATTTTGCTCACGTAAAAGTTAAAAAAAATAATTTCTTCAAGTCAGTTCTGCTAATTTCTAAATTCATCTGGTATGAAATCTCGGTCAGGTTTCAATCGGATCATTTCGTTGGTGCTTTTATTATCACTATTGCTAGCAATAGTCCCATTAGTATCATGTTATCATAACTTTACTTATCAAGAGACAAAATCATCTTCAGTAATACCTCGAATATGGAAACCATATGTGTATAATGATGGTACAATACTCGTTCGCATAATTCGAAGAGATGCTGCAAATAGTATCGTTAATCGAGTATGCCTTCAACAAGTATTATCTCTACGAATAATATATCCAAACGGAACCGTAACTGAACTTGACATTGACTTGAAGATTCAATCTTTCAATTATTGTCTTATTGCGGCTAGTCCGCAAAATTTGGAACCAATACACTTATACCCTTTACAAACTGGTTATTTCCTCGTAAATTACTTTAATGCTACAGATGTTAATGATTACTCTACTTATCAAGAATGGACAATGATCGTTAATTGGAAAGGTGTAATACTTAGGTTAGTTTAATATGATCGATATCATAACATTCTAAGCTTATCTGTTGAATTCTTTAAAATCCTTTTATGTTATCAGTCAAGCGTTTTTTGGATACGCTTATGTAAATTCGGCCGGTGCGTGGAACCCCGATCAAACCACTATAAGGATTAATATCTCTCCTGAGAAGGGATTTTTACGACTTTCCTCGATAAGAAATTCCTCAACCGTTGCATGGTCTCAATATTTCATGTAAATTTTGTTTTTCATTTAATTTATTTCGATCAAGTTTAATCCTTCATTATATATTAATTTATAGTTATTTCTTTAATTAGTGATTCCAATTATCAATTCCAACAACTTTCGAATGGTACCATTCAACTTCCTGCATCTACAAATGCTGTGTTTAACACCATTGCCACTGTCGATGAAGGCTATGCTATTGTCTATGCGAATTCATCTGACCAAAATAATTCGCCTGATCCACTTACCGTTCGTGCGGCATTATACATTCAACCTATTGGATATGGTGACAAAACCTTGGGATCTCCGCTGCTTCTCTATCAACTCCCACTTCAAAACGTGTTTTTCGGTCCACTTTATTGTGATATTTCTCCTGTTAATGTCGGCCAAATTTGTACACTAACCATGTATCAAAATAATAATCAAACTAATAATATTACAAATAATACTACAACAAACGCTACACAATCAATCAATAACAATCAAACTTATTACGCTAAAATTTCATTTTTATCAAGTGGTTCCGTTATTGAATTTACTCCAATATCCAGAATATTACCTACTCTACCTAATGTTACTTCATGGGTGGTTTCTTCACTACCTTTTGGTGGTTATTTATTGGTTTCTCAAACTCTATCTCCAACTGGCATAAATGTTTATGCATATATATTTGACGAATACTCCTCCACTGGACAACCTTGGGAACTTTTAGAACCCTATCCTTCAAATGTAGCCGGTTCTTTCGAAATTCTTCCTAATAATTCTATTATTGTCGCTAATCCGGAATCTTTGAATACCTGGTCATTTGTAGTTTCTGATTTACCTAAATTTACAAAGAATAAAGATAATGGTTACTCTAATGTTCGTGTAAACATCACCAGCCCTAATATTGGTGATGTGATTCCAACTTCAACTCAAAATATCACCATAAGATTTTATGACCCTGTGGAACTTTCTTCCGGAAATATTTCAATCTATCAAACTGATAATAACCAAAATGATGTTCTTCGACAAAGAGTTTCTGGAAAAAATATTGGTTTTTGTTCAATATCTGATGATGGTTTAACAGTAACCATTAAAGTCCTCGATAGCACCTTTAGTAAACCAAATTCCATGTTTTATGTAAAAGTTGATAATAATTTTGTAAGGAGTAGTGCTTTTAAAGAACCACTTATTGGAATTGGTGAAAGAATTTGGAAATTCAACACAGGTAAATTGTTTTATAAAATATCTCATTTTGAGGATTATTATTGTTGTTGTTTAGATGAATGCTTGATTTAAATTTTCATATGTTTTAATCCGGTTTATAGAGAATAAAGAAGAGCCATTTGCAGGTAAATTAGACTATCAGCTTTAATGATTAATTAAATCACGCGAACAAATTACATATCATTATCATTATGTGTAGGCTCAGTATCTGGATTATTACGTTTAACTCTGGATGGATCAACGTATTACGATAGTCTCAATTCAAGTGGCAAAAGCAGTTTCTTTTCCAATCTTCAAAATGATATTTCAAAAGCCCTCCCCGTTTCTCCTTCCCGTTTAAGTTCTAATCAACACGTTCAGGTTGATTTCTCTATTAGTCCAGGTCGACAGATTTTCTTATCATTTAATATCGAACAAACTAGAGATAAAAATGAAAGAAGTGTTGCTTCGATTATCCGAGATTTAAACACAATGGTTCGTAACAAAGACATTACACCAATTGGGTCAGGAAACACTACAAAATTTCTAGATGAAACTTATGGATTCGTGCCATCGGGTAAGCCTCCAATAAACTTATTAAAACGTGCACACTTGCTCTATTTTTTTTTTTTTTTTCCTACATAAACTTAATCAAACCTCTTTAAATCCATGTTACTTTATATAATTTAGCAAATCTATGGGATAAATACAAGTTGAAGCTGTTGGGAGTGTTCTTAATAGCTTGCTTGTTGATTACTCTTTTCCTTATGGCTCAAAGAAGAGATAAGAAGGGTAACAACATTGCCATTTTACAACTTGGCCTTATTTTATTTGATGTTACCATAGATATTCTATTCTTGGTTAATAATGGTAAAGATGTTGAGATTTTATACATTCCCAGGTACGATGAAATCTTATTCATTCACATGAATCGTTGTTAATTGATTATAACATTAAGTATATTTTACACTTTATACAAATTCTTATAGTATAATATTCCTGGTAGTTCCAATTTGCATAAATACTTCATTAGCTTTTGTTATCATTACAAAGGAAAACACGCGTCCTGAATTTTTCTCATGGTTTGTCGCACATGGAAAAGTCGCGTCAATATTTACCGTATTGGCTGGCGCTGACATTGAAGCATTAGCCGTACTTAAATCAAACCTTGCTGGATTTACATTTTTCCAAGCTCCTTTTTCAGATGACGCTCAATCAAGCATATTTTGGGGTGCATGTTTGAATATCTTCACAGAAGACATACCTCAAGTAATCATTCAGGTAAAGGCTAATTTATATAACTTTTTTTACGATTTTTGGAATACAAATTCAATAATCACTCAAAAATCTTACGCTCTTGACAATTTTAGATCTTATACCAAGGAAATACTGTAATATATGACATAATTCCACTACTTACCCTTGTCTCATCCTGCCTCAATTTGACGGTTAATATGATTGGAAGATTATATCAAGCCACGAACAGAATTCGACAAAAGAGACAAAGTTATCGTCTTCCTAAAACCGATGAAACACAATACGATATGGGAAATAACCAACCATTTCACATGTCAGCTCCGATGGTTTCTCATGATGAATCACCTCAAAAGATTGATGTTAAAAGCGACAGACTTTCTGTTGATGATGAAAGCAAGAAGTTGGCAAAAAGCAATTCAACGAGTAGTTTTCATGAAATGATTAATCATTAATTATATAATTAGTATTATTTTTTTAATGAACTTTTTTTATGGTTTTTTCATATATATATAATGTTAATTCAATTATAGAATAAAAGAAAAATAATTTTTATTGCCCTTTCAATTTTGTATTTCAATTTTGGAATTTATAATTATCTTTTAGAGTTCTTATCGTTTGTTTATTTGTACCATGTTCATAACTGTCATTTATCATAAAGTTTTGATTTATAATATAATACTAAATGAGTGACGGTCCCGAAATGATTATAAGTAATAAAATACGATTCAGATAAATAGTTAAACATCCGATGTACTTTAAATTTATATAAAAATTGCCCTGGTGTTTGTCTTTTTTTTAAAAAAAATATTAAGGTGAGTACTTGCGACCCAGGATTTTATTGATAGTACATTCAGCTAACAACCACAGGGGGTAACCATGGAAAGAGTGTACAACTAGCCACTCGTACAACTTTAGTCATTGTCTAATTTAAGTAGTCCGCCCGAAGGTT
>CAJVQA010001989.1:0-23357 GCA_910591915.1 Cetraspora pellucida
TTATTAGTTATTAGTTAGTCGATAGTTATATTATATAGTAGATAGATAAAAAGATCTTAATTGGCTATTAGAAATGTGTTACAGCCATATAACACTAAGTAACATTGTGATGTTACTATTGTCTTACAAACCCCAAGTATCTCTGTACAAGTTTCATGTATTCTAGCACCAAAGTACTGTAGCAAGTGCTATAGCACAAGAATTCCAAGTATCTCCAACATGAACTCCAAGTGTTTTTGCACAAATTCCAAGTACCTCTGCACAAATTCCAAGTGCCTTTGCACAGATTCAAGTGCCTAAACACAAGCCTCAAGTGTTTCAAGCACAAATGACAAATAATATAAACAATATTCCAAGTTATTTCTGCACAGTTTCTACTACCTTAAGCACAGTATTATTTAATATTGTTTGAATCTCTACTATTCCAAGTACAATAATATTTAATGTTGTTTAAACCTCTATTATCCTGAGTACAATATCAAGTAATGTTGCTTAAATTTCTACTATCTTTGCTAGGTAAAAATATATATAAAGGGTAGCTTTTACCTTTTTTTACCAATTCTAAGTTTCTATATTTCAACTTAGACCTTTTTACCTTTATCCCTAACTTGTAAAAGTGATATTCCTTCTCTAAGATAATTTTTATAAGCAAGGTTGTTACTATGTATTTATTTAATAAAAGTTAATCTATATACTGTTACTATTTTGAACTGTTTGCTTGCTGCTATGTAGTAAAGTGAACTACTACATCTTCACTCTGTATATATTTGCAATAGTCAATTACTATACCAGATAACCTTGTTATTTGGTTGTATTGTACCAAGAAGGCTACAACTTTGTAACAGTATATTTGGCTAATAAATAATTTACAACTACAGAAAGCAATCATAGAAAGAGTGTACAACTAGCCACTTGTACAACTTTAGTTATTGTCAAATTTAAGTAGTTCATTTGAAGGTTCTGTACTAGCTGCTATATCTAGAACCTGCTTGTAGATTTTCTATTTAACTATTCTAGTTTTTGTATCTATCCATCTACTTCTGCCTACTAACAACTCTGAACAATGCTAGTAAAAATATGCCATAGTCACTAAGTCTTTAAAGCAGTTTACTCATATAGAAAACCTTTAACCTTATACTAAATCTTCTAAAATCTTCTGTATTTCATTCTTATAGCTAATCTGATATTACTATAACTGAGACCAATACTGGCAGTCAGGATATACTATTAAACTGCTATGTTCTTGTAAAGTTTACTTTAATCCTAATACTAGCTTTACAATATATCCTTACTATTTTGATATTCAATTTAAGTTCCACCAAGCTGCCAAACTAGATAGCCTAGAAAAGCAGATTGTAACTATACACTTTTAGTTTATATGTTTACTAGCATATAATCTTTTTCTCTAAAATTCAAAAATTCTAACAGCCTGATTGGTTTATTCAGTCCTTCCTCAAAGATCAGCACATTTGTCTAGTTTTACAAGTTCTAGCTCTGTTTTATAGATCTAGTTTTTACAATAGCATTATTGAAAGTTTAGGTTACCTCTCTACTTAGATCTTCCAAGTAGGCTTCTATCTTTCTTTATTTGGTTCTTATAATTTATATGGCCACAAAGACTTATTGTAGGTTTGCACTATCTGATATCAGTTTGCATTCCTTCATATAACCACAGACTTTGTCTCAAAGAACAATATCATATGACTATTACACAAATACTATGTGATCTGCCAGTCATGCTGATATGATACAGATAACAGGTATTTTATTTCAACTAATTACGAAAAACAGTTAACCATAACATAGAAAGAATTTTTAAATTTTTTGTTGACACTGGGATTTGAACTCTGGATCTGCTACTTGAAGGTATTTAAATTAATAGTTTATAAAAAATTACTTATAAATAATAATTAATTTTTATACAAATAATTTTTTATAAACTATAAATTTAAATTAACTAAAATTTTAATATAATATAGTTAAATATATATACTATTAATAGTAAAAATTTAATCTAATTTAAATTAGTAGTTATTAAAAAAACTAATATAAAAAATTAAATAACTTTAATAAAATTTTTTATATATCATTAATAATTATTTTTAAAATTTTTTTTTTTTATCTTTGGCAACTATGATGATCAACCAGTTATAAGTTTATTTTTTTTTAATTTGAAGCAGCAATCTTGTCTATATGTCATTTATTAAATAATATATAATTACATATAATATACATAGTATATCAATTAAAGTACAACTAGTTATACATATAACTTTAGTTATTATCTAATTAAGGGTTCCGCCTACAAGTTACCCACTAGATGCCATACCTGAGATCTGCCTGTGAGTCCCCTATTTAAACTTTCTGATATTCAATACTATTATGTATATATCTGCAATATTTACATTATCATTGTAGTAACATTTGGATTAAAGCTATCTTAGTTTCTATTTATATCAAAGTACCAACTTATTGGATATTACTAAGTATCCATATTTCTTCGAATTTATCCTCAATGCAAGCTTACTAAGCTGGTACCAAGATTACCACTTAGATCTGACTTAGTGTAATCTGTATTTACTAAATCAGTTTTAATACCAGAGATGTTTGAATTTCAGTAAGTCCATTCCTTTCTCATAGTTTCCTTTTATGTTCATCATATTATCTGCTAGTGTGCCTTTTCTCTATTTCTGGTATGTTCACTGCTTCTCTCGCATCAAGCATCAACTTTCCATATCAGAAAACTTCTTTTTGAAAACTTTCTTATATACTGATCTTCTATTTACATAGACTTAAACCACAGGGCTTCGCGTATATTCATATGCTTCTGTAGATTACAGAGTTTTGTCTCTAGACCACTAGGCTACGAGACTCCATTCTACAGTTAGAAGTTTATTTATAAATGTTTAGTAAGATAATATACAAATAAAACTATATCTAACTCTATATGCCATTATTACACAGTTACTTTAATTGGCATCTATAAGTAACCTGCTGCACCAGATCTGCTAAAGTCTGGATCAAGCTCATTTGTCTGCTATCCTACAATTAAATAGCACCAATCTAATATTATTCATTCGTAGAAAGGTAAAAAACTAAAAAAATTTTCTTGTTAAAAGAGAATATACTAAAAAAATATATATATAGAAGAGAAATATAAAAAAAACAAATATCAAGAAATGAAAGAGAAGAGGATTGCTGATGAAGACCAAACAAATAATTACTAATTATAAAGGTTGTGTTGGCCTATTAAAAATTATATGTTCTTAAATATAGTAATCTCTACTTTAACTTTATCTAATTAACATATTTAATACTAAAGCTTATATTCTAAGAGAAACAATTCAACTAAAACTAAACTAGCAGAGAATTTTTTATATACTAAATGTTTCAACTCCTTGTCACTGAATCCATCTTCATGTATGACTCATTATACTTTTTATCAGATATTACATTTCAACACTTGTTACATTTTCGACCAATTATCTCATTTTTTACTAAAAATCTTCAATTTTGTCTTATTGTTCTATTTTTCCAAGACATATATACTTATGCTTTATTTGCAACATGGGCTCTTTTTAAATAGAACTGATAAACAATCCTGATTTAGAAAGATCAACAATACTGATTTCAATAGGAATAAGCTAGATTGCCTACTTTTTAATAAAAATTTTTTGGAAAAAAAAATTTTTTAAAACACTAATTATAATGAGTATAGAAGTTTATATTATACAAAATAGCATATTCAATTAGGCTTCTATCTTTGCTGCTGCTCAGATATAGCTTAACAAAAACTTTCTTAATTGTAGTCAAAGTTACTTTTTTAATAACTCCATAGACTTTTACTGAAGAGCCAAACCTACAAGAAGCTGTCTTTTTCAACTTTTTTTTATATAGCTCACATGCAATCTGAAACTCTTGAATCTAGATGCTATATAATAAAGTTTTGTTATATATAAACATACTAACTATATAATTTTCATAGATTAGTATATATGAAAAAATTGGTGCAAAGGATCATTAAAAAGAGTTCTTTTGATAATTACTTATAATAATACTATACAAAAATGCTATATATTAATAATAATATAAATATTATTATTAATATATAACACTTTTAAAAATTTAGTGATAAAAATACTTGTTACTTATATTATATTAGCATAATTGAAAAGTTATATAATATTTATATAACATATTGTTATATAAAAAATACAAACTAGTATTAGGCAATATAAATCTATAATAAATTTTCATAAACATATAAATCACAAGAATTAGAAAAATAGAAGCCTACTTAAAAAACATAAATAAAGAGATAGAGTTTAAACTTTTAACAATACTACTGTAAAAACTAAATTTAGAAAACAGAATTAGAACTTATAAAACTAAATAATATGTTAGTCTTTAAAAAAAGATTGTTGTAATCAACTAAACTACTAGAAATTTTTTAAAAAAAGTTATATATTAGAAAATATATAAATTAGAGATATAGTTGTATCTATTTTTCTAGATTATTTAATCTAAAAGTTTAATAAAACTTGAATTAAATACTAAAGTAAAAAAGATATATTTTAAAGAAAGTATCAGAGTTAGAATGAACTTTACAAAAACATAATAATTTAATGATAAGTCCTAATTATAAATATTGGTTTTAACTATAATATTACTAAGTTAGTTGTAAGAATAAAATACAAAAGATTCTGAAAAATTTAATACAAAGTTAAAGGTTCTTTATATAAGTAAACTGTTATTAGTAATTATAACATATTTTTACTAATATTAATTAGGTTTATTAATAGGTATAAATAAGTAAAAAGATATAAGAACTAGAATGTTTAATAGAGAACTTATAAGCAGATTTTAGATATAATAACTAGTATAGAACCTTCAGATAAACTACTTAAATTAAATAATAACTAAAGTTATATAAGTAATAAGTTGTATATTTTTTTTATAATTGTTTTCTATAATTATAATGCAATTATTAACTAAATATACTATTAATAAAATTTTGAGTTACAAGTACTTATTTTAATATTTTTTTAAAAAACATTATATATAATTTATAATAAATATACAAATATATTAATTTTAAAGATTAATAACTTTTTATTTAGTAATTATTTTATATAAAATTTTAAACATTATTTTATTAAATTTATAGCTAGTTACTTGCACAATAACAAATTTTAAACTTTTAAATTCATAAAGATGTTTATTAAATTGGATTTTTTTTTAAAAAAAATTTGTAATTTTTTTATTAAAAAGTTATTTCTTATTAATTTTATCTAAAAATTTGAACAAATCTATTTGTTGCTAGTGGTAACAGTCACTGAATTGCAATTGGCCAATCATATTACAAGATCAGATATTAATGTTTATGTAACCTGAAAATGAAGAAAATATTGACATTTTTCAAAAATTTGCAATAGCTCAAAATTCTGTTTATGAAAGCACTTTTTGTGTTCTAATTAAAAAAATTCTTTATAAAATTTTATTATAAACTAAGTTCTAATATAATTCTAATTTAACTTCAACACTAAATCTAATAATAATTAACTTTAGTATATGTTTTAATTTTATAGCTCAATTGCAATCTGGTGACTGTCATTATTAGTAACAACTAGATTATTTTAAAAAATTTTTAAATAATATAATTAATAAAAAAAGATAGTTTAAATTTTATTAATTATATTATTAAATATTGATAAATTATATTACTAGTATTTAATACTACATTTTAATTTAGCTAATTAGATTATTAAATATTTAATTTTGTGTAATAATCAATATAAATAAAGAATATAAAATATTTAAAGAAAAATTTAAATATTTTAAAAACTTATTGTAATTATATACAAATTTTATATTAACCAAATTTACTTAGAAGCCAAAATAGTTTACTTAGTAAAATTTTGAAATATAATCAAAAAACTAAAGAAAAAAATAAAAAATATATAAATATTATAAAAGTTTATTAAAATTACTATATTTTAGCTTCTAAAAAAATGTTCAATATAAAATTTTACTTATAATTGCAATATTTTTTTTAAAAAAATTATTAATATTATGAGTTATTATTAAAATAAAAAACCTGCTAACTAAAGGATATTGCAACCTAATGAAGTAGTCAGGTTGTCAACTCCCAAGTAGTAAGTTAGGTATTCAAATCCTATCGACAGTAAAAATTTGGATAATCACCTATGTAATATTTGTATTATGGTAACTGTTACTAATGATTAGGTTAGAATATTTGTAATAGCAGTCATACTAGCATAACTGGCAGGTCATAGGGTATCTGTATAAATATAATGTTATACAAAAGAATGCAAACTGACAAATTAGACAGTACAAACACTAGATAAGTTCTTGTAACCATGTAAATCTATTGAAATTGAGTAATAAGAAGTCTATTTAGGAAGACTTAAGTAGAAAGATAGCTGGATCTTTGACAGCCTTACTTAAAGGCTAGCCTAAAGAAATAGATACTAAGATTGTAGTATCTGGTTGTAGTAGCCAGACAGGCAAGAACCTCTGAGTTGGGAGTCTCAGAGGTAACACCAACCAGGCCATCAGAATGAACCAAAAGAAAAGGATATCAGGCCAATTCAATATACTAATAGACTGATTATAGTTCTACATAGGCTATCTGGATTGAAAGTTTGATAAAAAAGCAGGTAAAAAGGCAGGAATATACTAAAGTACTGAGGTTATGCTGTGAAGTAGATGCTGTGATCTAAGTGAACTCTACAAAAGCATAGTAGTTTAATGGTTAACCCTAACTACAAGTGTTGGTTCTGCTATAGCAATATCTAAGTCAACTATAAAAATAGGTATAGAAGGCTCTGAGAGGTTTATCTTGAGGATATATTAGTTCTAAGGTTGAGATGATAATCTGAACATCTGAGTATAACCCAGTGAGTTAATACAGGTTACAGATTCAGAAGGTTTAAAGTGAAACATCCAAGCAGGAGTGTTAGGTACAGTAATTGGTAGGAAACCTTCGGGCAGACTCTTTAAATAGGTAATATAAAAAAGTTACACATATAGCCAATTGTACTCTCTTCTGTAGTGGTTCATTGAACCACAATACTGATAAGTGATTAATAAAAGTCAAAAGACCAAAGAGGTCACCTTAATACCAAAAAAAAAAACCCTGCTAACTTGCTAATCTAAAAATGATTTACAAATTAACCAATTATAATCAAGTAATTTTTGTACTAGTATTAAACATCATAAATGTAATATATACTTATTAATATTATTAACAATTTAAAAACTTTTATTAATAATACTTTTTAACTAAAATTTTGATAAACAAATCTTTTTGCAATGGACTATATAATTATATGTTTTATTATATTTTAATAAAAAATATTATAAATTATATTATAATTATGATAAATCAATATCTTGATATTTTGAATACGTATAATGTTTTTAATACAAAATCTTACCAAGCAAGCTAAATATTAACTAAATCTTAATATAATTACCTAAATAAATTAATTAAATATAACAAAAACATTATGCTATTCATTATCACAAATAATTTCTCTTAATTCTTTAAATCATAATGCTAATTTTTTCTTTTTTTTTCATTAAAGAAAATTAAAACTTCATAATAAGAATTTTGTGCATACATGTTTTCAAATAAATGTTTTTTTAGTTAACTTCTAAATTATCTTACTGTTTCTTAAATTATTTTAACTATATATAAAACCAAAATACATTTTAAGATCTTTTTAGTTGCAACCTTCTATATTTCATTTTTGTGATGTACAATCGGTCTAAAGTGAACCAAGAGGTTGTTCTAATATGTAAATATAATCAGTATAACATTCCGATCTCCTAGCCAAACAGAACGCAAGCTCACTATGCTGTCTGTAAGGGTTTGGAAGCTTATAATAATTTTTGAAAATAAAACCGCCAAGTTGTAGTAAATTAGTTAAATTACAAAATAGTAACCTATTTTTTATGTTATTGTTTTCTATTAAATATTATTAACATTTAAAGTTTATGAAGCCTTTAAGTGCCTCGCACTATAAAAATAAAAAAAGTATAATAATGAAAATAGCAAAATACTATGGTGGTAATTGTAGTTCTCTAAATAAATTTTATATAATAAATTAATTTGACATTAAAACTACCATTAAAATCTATAAATTTCGATTTACATGAGACCACCTCACACTGTCCGTGAAATCATAATACAGTCGACTCTCACTAAGTGCAAATCTTCTCCAATGCAAACCAAATATGCAGAGTAATATGAATTGTGCTCTTCTAAATGCAACTTCTCTCCAAATACAAGATTTTTATTTTTTTATATTAAATTTTTCTATGCCCTGCAACTTGCATTTAGAGTGTTGACTGTATATTGAATGCTAATTATATCTCACGCGAAGTACGTCTCTAACGTTATGCGTAATATATTATACGATCTTTGCTACTTTAGATTGGTGTTCCGAATCAACAAATCGTTTAATGATGACTACTTAATGTGCTTATTTCGAATTATGACGGTCACGGAAAAGTAAAGGAGGTACGTAAGTATATAATAAATGTGGCATTCTATTTCTTATCAGTCTTTTTTTCATCCCTTCTTTTCGCATCGTCTTACTGGGTATAGCTTCAAACTACTTGATTACTCACTTCGATAAAAAGACAAGAATGGTAAAATAGATGGTTTAAATGGTAACACCCACTCATATTTTTTATTCAGAACACGTTTTATCAACTAATTCACATTCTTGAACTTCAAAGTATAAAAATTTTCCATCCTCTGAAATCGTTTGTTTACCTTTCTTAATAACGATCCGTTTTTTAAACAATGGTGCATTTAATACCATACTATGATACTCGCCCATTTCACCACATCCATCTACATCTTGCTTTAGTATAACGTTTTCATATAGGTCACGTGTAAGAATATTTCCAACCAATTTTCTGGCAGCATCTTCCTTCATATTTTCCAAATTTACACAACTTATTAAAACTTCAAACTCAAACTTAAATATTTCTTCAATTAACTCTGTCCTTTCACGTTCCCAGAGTGGACGTACTAGCTCGATATCTGTACCCTCAACGACACGATCCATAAATCGGTTACAAACATCAAGAATGTCACCTGTTGCTAAAACATCAATGTTGCATGAGACGATTAAAGAACGATAAGATTCTACATATGGTGGAGTGACAGATAAAAATTGATGGGGAAGAGTAAGAGCCTGGGATTGAAGTTTTATCAAATGCTGCGGATGAGCGAGAAATGGTTTAGTGGCCGCAGGAGTAAATGTTATGAGTGAGACAATATTATATTTTTCGGGTTGAGCGGATAATAAATGTAGTGTTAGAGTGCAGTCTTTGCCACCTGGGAATTTGCGAGTATTAAAATATACAGTTTTGAAAAGCAACTAAGAAAGCACGTAATTATACCTGTGTATGAAAGGCATACTTTCTTAGGTTGGGAGGTTACCGATAACGATTCCGTCATTGATAAAGCAGCTAGGAAATGGAAACTGTTACAAGTCCGGGCTGTCTGCAAATTTGGATTCAATTTTATACGTAGGGGATTTACTTATTTACAGTATATCGGTAATACAAATTTCTAAAGTGTAACCTATGCATATTTAAAGTATATCTATATGATTCGTAAAATCACTCCTTAGTTAAACGTATTGGCCGAATGAATCGAAAGTTTCTGAAGGTAGTAAGACAATTATGATGATAAACAGTGAGATTGCGACCCCTTATTACAAGCAAAATATTCTTTACTATGGATATGGATATTTGTTAACAATAGCTGCAAGACTTTTTTACTGCAGGTGTTATAGCACATTGGGTTAATGAGATCTATTGAAATAGTGGCCATTTGCAAAGTATCGTTCTTGATCCACATTACAATAAAATTTAATTGATTATATATGTAATATTGTACATCTTATTGTTTTAAAATACGATTATCATTTAGTAATTAGTAATTTAAATACTAATTTTGAAGCATCAAAAAAGATACTTCAAACAATGGATAATGGCGCAGTAAATGGCCACTATTTCAATAGGTCGTTTTCAACTCTGGATCTGGGAAATTAAACTACAAGTAATCGATCATGAGACATTTGAGGAGTACATACCGATACTGGAACAAATATTGCAAATGAGTGTTACAAAGTAAAAATCTGTAACCGGATCATAGTAAATCATTAAATTTACAGGTTTTAACTCTGCAACACCCATATCTGTGAAAGTTTTGGACCAGCCTGAACAAGAACAACAAGAAAGGACTAATCTTTATTCTGAAGCAGGATAATAATAAAAGTTTCTAACTTAAAGGAATCTTTTGTTAAAACGCAGAAAGTCAGTATTGTACCTGACCTTGCATCTTGATTGGTCGGTTAGGCAATGGCGTGTCGCATGTTACATTTTTTATTTTATTATGGCAAAACTATTTGAACCAATGTCAATTACGCAGAATTTATTGTCATGCCTCTTCTAGGTATAAGAATAAAATTTTATTTTTCTATATTACAAAGAGATTTATTAACATGTCAGAATAAATTCCGCATGCAAGTATTTATTCCTATATTTAATTTAATTTACTTAAAATTAAATCGAGTTTTTTATTGAATTCCTTAGATTGGTTATCAGGTTTTTTCTTCATTTCTTGATTTTGTTTTTTAAATTATTAAACGTTTTCTTAATGTCTTGATTTTGAATTTCAGTTTTTTCTTTGAGATCAATGATTTGACTTTCAAGTTTTTCAATTTGACTTTGGAATTTTTCTTTGATTCTTTTATTTTGCTTTCGAAGAAATTTGTTATCAGCTTTCAACTCATTGGCTTTTCTTTTCCTTTCCTTACTTTGCTTCCTTGTTTCTCTTCCAAGATTCGTGCATATTCAAAAATTTAATCAACGACCTCATAGTAAAAACACACACAGATATGTTCCTTAATAGGAGAATTTTCTAATTCTATTCTTGCATTATCATCCAATTCAACATTCAAAACGAGAAAGCCTACAGATGTTGTTTTGAAATTGTATTCAAGAATTCGCGTAAATCTTTGACAAGAATTCTACTTTTTAGATTTAACCTAAGCAATAAATAAATAAAACTAAAACTAATCTGAATGTCTACACGGTGACTACACAAGTAATTAGCGGTTGAAATTTATGTCATAAATCTGGGACCCTCACAGCGTCTAGACCACTACCTGTCTGTGTCTCACTCAACCGCAGCATAACTTACACACTGATTGTCAAAAGGTCATTGCGAATATTTACGAGCAAATATCACTATCAATATGTATTTAGCAAGAAATTCTTACCATTTACTTTGGATCAAAAAAAATTGAAAATTTATATTGAGTATGAAGATTAATAATTCCATCAGATATACAAGCCAGATTATTTTATTAAGGTAAACAAGTGATTTATTAATGAACAAAATAATTCATGTAACTCTCTTTCTTTCATTGATGGATTCTATCATTAGTTAAGTTTAAAACTCCATGTGAAGATGTTTTTCAATAAAATTCTTGAGGAATAATTTAAAAATAACGGTTTTAAGAAAAAAATGGTCAATAATCTAAGCTGTTTATATAAATCTTTATAATCATTTCTTCGTCCATTTTTTTCCTTTTAAAGAAAGAAAACTCATTTACTTAAATCAATTTTGTCATACTTATAAACAAACAAATTGATGAATAAGGAAACACGACATCGGCCACCTGATTAGTGATTTTTTAAAAAAAAGATCTAGGCTAGGTCAATTGATCTAACCAAAATAATCCGGTTGAGTCGATTGTATTCGGGTAAGTTAATTCGGTTAACCGATCAGGAATTTTATTATCCAGTTCAAATCGTAATATTGCTTGACGTTATCAGTCACCTATTAAAATTTTCCATTAAAGTCAGATGATCAATGCATCTAAAATTTCATATGAAAATTTACGTCCTAACTTTTATTTGGTAAAAAAAAAAGGTAAAGAAATAGTTCGTACGTAGAAGGGGATTTGATCTTTAGCATTTATGTTCAATACTGCTGTACTATGTAACACAACAATGACGCATGCCAGTCAGAGTCATATGGTTAAGCTTAAGTCTAACCAACTGATTCTGACTGACATGCGTCATTGTTTTGGTCAAATGAGATGCGTCATTGATGTACAGCAGTAAAAAATCGGGACCAAGATTTATTTTTAATCACTACGTATCCAAATTTTATAAATGCTAAAGAACAAATCCCCCTCTACTTTGAACTTTTTTTTTACCAAATAAAAGTTGTGACGCAAATTTTCATATGAAATTTTGGATGCGTCGATCATCTGACTATAATAGGAAATTTGAATAGGTAAATATTGTGTGACTGTTATTAATCGTTTGATCATTTATCCGTTTACCTGTTTATTAATCTTATTAATCATTTAAACGCTTATTGATCGGTTTCCAAGTCGCATTACCCAGTGTTTGAAAAACAACTTGCTCCTAATGAAACTTTGAGTCGACACCACACAGTAACGAACTTTCACGAGTTATCAGGATTATACAAGTTTGTCCGGCCTGTAATTTTAGTAAAACTTATCGTTATGCTAGCGATGCACTTTTGTCTTGTAAATAAAATCCGATTAATACCGTATTTCGCGGTCTAAACCACCCTCCCTATAGAATTTTCACAGCTTTGTACTGAATGTTTTAATATTAATAATAGTGTAAATTTTACGGTTTATACTTTATACAATCCATGCTAATACTGTATACACTGGTTAAAAATTATATTTTAGCTAAATAATAACCAGAAATATATAGTACTTATTTACTGTATATTTACTACGTAGGTAATATATGTATTTTTAGTTAATATGCTTAAATACATATATTACCTAGTAAATAAGTTAATATTTGTACTATATATTATTGGATATTATTTAGTTAAAATATAATTTTTTTTACCAACGATAAATGAAAGCCAAAATTAAAAATGTCAGATAAAAGCAATGAATATTCTAAACAGGGGAGTGGTCTAGACCGCGAAATACGATAATCTTTATGGAGATGTACAATACATGCGCATATTTTTTTGCACATGAGACATTAAACGATTAATCATACGTATAAAATTTTTTACTCGCTTAACCGTATAATATAACGATAATAAACGATTATAGGCGGTTAAATGAATACCAGTTTCAATCCTTCGGCTGGGCTGGATATTTCGAAATCTAGATCCAGCCCATGTTTTGATTGGATAGATCCATGACTGCATAGTACAAACCATGAATCCAAATTGCATAAGCTTATATTAAAACAGTTCGAGTTCATAATGTTGGCGTCAATCATAAGGATAACGGTGATGATATGCCGATCAAAATTAAATATGAACTATCTATCCATGGGCTTTTGAGTCTGGACCTATTTTTACTGGATCCAAATTTTTAAGACCAAGTTCGGGCCAATCCATTGAGAATCCATTGGACAGTCTAGCCTATGCGGAACTATACCATGGCATAAAGCATTGACGGTCTCATGATCCTAACCAACAAAAGTAACATACAAATAAGGACGGAAAAAATTAAGAATTGAGAATACTCAACAACCAGTTGTCAACAATTAAGGTCTCAACATATAATTTAAGTACATCCTACTATATTTAGATAAACATCAAAGCTGCTGTGAATTAATCACGAGACTGCCACCATGACCTTGGTGCGTATTTTTTTGGTTAAAAAAGAAAATTTATTTACATTAAGCAAAAATTTCTTATTTTAACAAAAACTTATTAAATGTCTCTAAGATAAGTCTTTGGCACGTGATATATAAAGTTTGAGGAGATAGAGTTTGCTTAATTCATATTATCAATTAAAAAAACAATTTTTATTATTATTCGATTGCGAAGCCATTAATTAAGGTTTATTAAGTTCTATTAAGATTTCATACTTTACATGATCCATCTCCACAAACAAGTATACTTAATAGGTTAGGACTGGTTTACTTAATCATCGATTCGAATTCGGAAGTTGTATCTGGAGATATATTTTGATATTCTTAATGTCTAACACACGCACGCACATGCAAAAAGCACACAACTAGTGACACAGTACTCACGCACGCACGTACCACTAGATTTGTCTCCAATTATGTTCATATAGTCATAAAATTGTGTTAGAAAGTTTTTGTGGCAAATTGTCCACTTACCATTATTCAGCCGTAATTGCGATAATGATAGTCGAAAGAGCAAATTAGTGTGACATTCGCAGACCATTCCACAAACATAAAATAAGTCCATAAAACGCATTATATACTCTGAAAATAATTTATTTGTAAAGTATATAACGACAATTTTTAAGCTTTGATCTACATGCAATTCACGTGAGATTTTTCAAAAATTCGCTTACCGAATAAAATTTAAGTTATTTACTAACAATCTTTTATAGTGTTGACCAACATTACAATAACTCTGGCCCGTCGAGTCGGGAAACCCTTATTTCAACTCTATATTATGTATATCGTGTATCAAAAATGGAATTCTTGTTCATAATCACTAATTATTTTCCCATACAAGAAAATATACACATTATATACTCATTCGTATATACAATTAAGTTTTAAAATATACAAAGGTGAAATCTTGCCCATCAAATCAATTAATTTTAGGACAGTTTCATCTACATTTTTTTTGCTTTTTCACAAGGAAACAATACATCAAGAGATGCTTTGTTTTCTTATAAAGTCCATTGTCCTTTTTCTTCAATTTACTAATAGTTTTTAACTTCAGAAAATTATTTGCCATCTTTCTAATTGGCCATTGTCCATATACAATGTCGACCAACCATTTCTACTTCCAACACTAGCCATCTGTTATTAGACAGCACATTTCCTAAATCATATCATCCGCTACATCCTAAATTATAAATTTATACCTGACCAGCTGAAGCTTCGGCTGCCTCCAATTTACGATAAATTTCGATTAGTTTTTCTGGCCCAATATTATCTTTAGGCCAAAAATACGTCACGAATTGCCATAAATTGAATTGCCACGGAATTCGTTCTGATGCACTCTTCGTGGATATGATTTCGGCTATCCTAGCACCAATGACTTTGAGCGATTCTTTGATAAGTCGTGCCTTCTCTTTGCCGCTGTATTGACTCGATTCCTAAAATAATACATGGATGGCAATTATTATTGTTATTATTATTTATTATCTAAAAACAAAAACTACGGAAAAGTATGTTTAAATATTTTGCCTTTTTTAGCCATTGAAGTTTATCCTTAACCGGACGCAATAATTCTTTGCAAGATCTATCATCGGGCGCTGACGATATGTCTTCTTCGGATATAACTTTCTTTGACGCTTTTTTACTCTTAGAGGTATCGTATGTAGAAGTCGGCACTTGTTCGTTATGGCTATCATTACGGACACTAGGACGTATCTTGGAGCGTCGCCCCTTAATGGCCAATTTGCAAAACAATAAAAACAATTAATTTTGAACAAATGTTTAGCACAAAGAACGGAATAATAGAATCATTTGATAAATACTTTCTGCTGTTCCTCTTCCTCTTCTAAATCATGTAGCATTTTCAATAAATAATAAGCTCTACGCACAACTTTGGCCGCTTGTGAATTTCGTTGCGATGGATCTACTTCTTCATCAATAAGCTTATCCGCTAAACCCAGCCGAGGGTCTTCACGGATGGCTTTCCAATTACCAAAACCATGCTTAAATATACCAATTACTAGCATCTCATCATCTTTGTGATTCCATGATACAGTCCAGTTGTTAACAGGTTTTGTGGATACAGAAATTTTAAACTTATCAGGACTCGAGAACTCTAAATTTAATAATAATAAATGAGAAAATTGGTCTCAAGTTATGATCAAATAAATAAAGTGCATACCTTTCATCATTTTATCCAATACATGCAATTCGGCAACACGTTGAATAAACAAGCCTGCGTTGAGTTTGTCAACTCCATTATAAGAGGCTTGAATTGCTTTATTACGAGGATTTGGGATTGAGCGAGTTTGTTGCCCATTTGGGTTTGCGTCATTTGCCATCTCGTAATCTCTGACTGCTTTTTCACAAACTGCATAAAGTGAATTGTAAGCTTCAAATAGTTGTTCCTTGCTCTTGTCTTGCAAATCGGCATCATTAACAACATCTTCATAGCGCACATGAATATCCCCATATTTCAGTACGCTTTTATATAATGCTCTAATATCTTTAATTGATAAATCTCGTGATTTACTCGAGGACGAACCCTTTGGCTTTTTAATAGACAATCTCTTGGGGTTTTCTTCTTCAGATTCTGAATATTTTTTACGGCCACCGTTGGACTTCCTTTTTGATCGAATGTCTTCGTCTGAGTCTGCATTCTTCTTTTTACTGCTGCTAACTTTCTTTTTTCGATGTCCATTATCGGCGTCCAATCCTGCATATTTTGAACGATCGCCATGAAATTTATTTTTTGAAAAATTATCATCGTCTGATTCTTCATATTTATGCCCTCCGTTGTATTTCTTTTTGTGACCATCGCCAGAATTTATAAACTTTTTACTAGATTTAGACTTTTTAGGACGCACATCTGAATCTCCATCAGAGTCTCTGTTCTTCTTACTTTTAATCTGTGACTTTTTCTTTTTTCGAGATTTTTTCTTCTGTGACATGTCATCATCTGAAGTGCCGGAATCGATGATCCTTAATCGACTATCCTGAGAAGCCGTATTCCGCTTTAATCCAATCTTATTCTCTGGTTCCTGTGCCAGATTTGATTCTGCATTAAGCTTAGCAAACTTATCTCTTTCTTCTTGAGGAATAATATCATCCCAACTTATATCTCCACCTCCAAAATCTGCGACTTGGAATTGTTTAAGGAATTCTTCACCACCCAAACTACTACTTGCTTGGTCGCCGACAGTATCGTGAGTTTCTGCTCGAGCGAGGATATCATCCAAGTCAAGATCGTCGAGTTTCTTTGAATTATCAGAATCTTTGAATATATTCTGGGCACCGAATTTCAGAATAGCAGATATTTCTTCCCGACTGAAATTATCTGCAGACTTTGCATTCTTAGAACTCTTTTGCAAGATACTCTTTCCTGAAGTATCCATCTGTTTGATAATACAATATTCTAACACCATTTTGCGTTTGGCACGTTCAAGAATACTTTCTTCAATCGTATCTTTCGATACAAATCGATATACATTGACGTGGTTCTTCTGGCCAATACGATGAGCTCGTGCCATAGCCTGAAGATCGTTTTGTGGGTTCTAAATTTTAGACAGTAATGAATCAATGAGTAAATTTATTAAATCATTAATTTTAATTAAATACCAATATATATCATACCCAATCTGAGTCAAATATGATCACAGTATCGGCCGTGTTAAGATTAATTCCTAAGCCACCCGCACGCGTAGATAACAAGAATACGAAATCTGGTGAATTTGGGGCATTGAAATGTTCTATAGCTTTTTTACGGGCCTCAGAAGGGACACTTCCGTCTAAACGTTGATGTTGATAACCTCTCAACTTAAGATAGTCAGTTAAAATATCCAATAAACGAACCATCTGTGAAAATATTAAAACACGGTGGTTTGACTCTTTTAATCTAGTTAATAATTTGTCTAGAAGCACCATTTTCCCACTATTTGTTATTAATCCACGTAATTGATCTTCTTTGCGGATGCTTAAAGGTTCGGCGTTCGGAAATAAAAATGGATGGTTGCTCGCCTTTTTTAATTCTACAGCGATATTCAAAAGACTCATCTGAGAAGACCCAGTGATACCTTCATTTAGCACATCGAAATTCTTTGTAAGGATGTTCTTATAATAATGCATTTGAAGCGATGACATTTCCACTCTTAGAATCATTTCAGTCTTTTGAGGTAATGACTTTTCAACATCTTTTTTAAGGCGGCGAAGCATATAAGGTTCAAGACGTTTATGGAGATCACGAATTTTCGCCTCTTGTTCGGCATCAGGGGCATCAATATCAATATCGCCAGCAATTTCGAATTCAGGCATCAAAAAATTTACCAATGCACACAATTCCTTGACAGAATTCTGCAAAGGAGTACCCGTTATTAAGAGCCGATTGGTAGTATGAAATGTTAACAGGACTTCATGAAGCTGTGATTCGCTGTTTTTCAAACGGTGTGCTTCATCAACTGCTAGGAATTGCCATTTAATACTGCCAAGTTCCTGCCGATCTTTCAAGATGAATTCGTATGTGGTAATTAAGACATTGAATTTTAATCTTTTACTTCCGGTTGTAGATGGAATATAAAATTCATGTTCACGTATTACTTCACGACTCTGGGAAGGACCACTATATATAATAACATTAATATCAGGTGCCCAGGTCTGGAATTCACTTTGCCATGAGCCGATCGTTGACAATGGCACTACTACCAAAAAAGGGCCGTATTGTTCGAGTTCATGATACAAATATGAGATAAATGAAATAGTTTGAATAGTTTTTCCAAGGCCCATCTATTTAAACACAATATATATATATATATGTTAACACCAACATTCATTCACAATTAATACATGAAAATGGTTAGGATAAGGTTATAGCATATAGTACAATTATGTTAGAAATTTACATACTTCGTCAGCGAGTATACCGTTCTCATTTCTTGACCATAAATGAGCAAGCCAATTCAAGCCGGTTAATTGAAAATCTCGTAGTTCACCGCCAACTAAGCGGGTTGGTTGTTGTGTTAAAGGCTTAAATGTAGGTCGGCTTTTATACTGCCTGGACCGGTGAGGAACAAACGAACTACGGTTACGGTCAATAAAGGAAACGATTTCGGAATGAAAGTCATTTTGAATTGTTGAAGCTTTTTCCCAAGTGCAGTCTTGATAAGGAAGGCGCTTAAATTTGCACAAGTATTCCGTAGTTGGAAAGGGGTTATCCAAGGATGGTGATGTAGATCTTTCGGCAATTATGCGTTCTACTGTTTTATAATCCTTTAACACATCACGAGCCATCTCCATCTTTACATCAAGAGTTTCCTTATCTTCTGGACTCTCAGATAACATCCGCTGGTCAGCTAAGTAGTTTTTGATATAGTTCTCCAGCTTTTTAAATCCTTTTAGGCCTTGAAGATTTTCGTATGTTTCCCATGTATTGTGCATATGACTCCATCCTTTCCATTTAATTAAGAATTCCATATTCAGCTTCGGATCTTGCACGTCAAGGGGTTCTATAAATATAATTTTAATTTAAGCATTAAATAATCGACTATTCATATAGCGTATTTAATTAGAGATATTTGTAAACAACATACCTTTTCCTTCAATTCTCCTGATATCATGTATACTCTCTATTGTATTCTCTTCTGCAAAATAAAAATCAAACATTATAATACATTTCATAATATTATCACACGTATAACATTAATAATTGAATAAATATAATGTCATAAATATCAAACCTTCTTCGGGTTGATAATATTCTTCATAATGAATATCGTAGTCATCGGCCTCTAATCCCAATTGTTTGTCGAGTTCTTCTTCGTTATATGTCGTTACCGTACGAGTACGTCGAGAGTAACGATTCTCAACGAAGTCTTTAGCGTTGAAGGAGTTCTTTTTCTTCTGTTTAGACGACGTTGTTTTGCTTGGCCACTCATTATCTGATATAGAATCAGGGGAGGATACGCTTGATTTGCTCAATTGAGAAGATGAATCAAAACCGCTTTCATCGTTTGATCCAGACCCATCCCAATGCTCATCTGTAAAGTGTGCATAAGCATATCTATATTAACAAGAGACTCTAATATTTCGCATATAGAAAAAACCAAACCACATGGATAAATGGGCTCTACGTAAGATAATATATTGAAAGCCTGAGAAACATACCATTGGATCTTCTCAATCTAGATTTTTTAGGTGGTGATGTCTTTTTACTCACGTTTCCCTTTTTTCTTTTTCTTGGATTAGACAACTCTAATTCGGAATTTGATTCATCGTCTGAAGATGATGATGGTACCTAAGGCGGGAGCAGATAAGTATGTTTCAACAACTTTATCAAGTTAATCAAAATAGAAGAATGTTACTTAAAAAATTTACTCTGTAATTGAAATTGCGTTGTGATGTACGTCGGGACCTTCGCAATCCGTAAAGCTCAGGGTCAATTTCCATAAACTCTGAACCTGGGTGGTGATTAAGGTAGGGTTGAAGGCAGAAGATTGGTTAGAAAAGTATACGTTTCAATTTAATTAAAATTAAGTAAAAAATCTTGCATGTTGCTTGTGCAAATTATAATGGATAAATATATAATAATTGCGCGTTTATTTGACAAAGAAGCTAAAGCTACGTGTAAAAGATTTAGTGTAAAATTGACATGTTTATTGGGCGCTTTAAAATGTAAAAGAAATCTCGAAGTGCGACGCGAAGATCCAGAATCTTGAAGATGGTGTCAAAGATGATCGTCTCGGGTCAAAGAGAATAATGAAATTAACATGTAAGCAAAGAATACTGTAATGAAGCTAGTTTAAAGGAAGTGCACAGTACTAAGGGTTGAAGTTCAAATTTTTGCGAAAGTAGAAAGAATAGTTTGTAGTAGTAATTCGGACAACGCGAGTACGGATCCAAAGAAAGTTTGAAATGTAAAAGACGTGTACACGCGAACGAATGACGAAAAGAAAGGTGATGAATAAGAGAAAAAGGAGGGACAAAGAAGATAGAGCTGGCTTATGTCTATTCAGACTCAGTTTCATTGACATCAAGTTTCCTTTACCGTGACGGTATATTTTTATTTGTGCAAGTTTACAACACTATGATTCAGATTCAACAAAGCTATTTTGCAAACGGGCCGTAGAGCGTAAAAAAATTTTTACGAGGTTTCTACAGTTCCTTCAACACTCACCTGTCATCTTGGACAAGATTCAGTAAGAGAAACGATATATGTTCACTTTTTAATTAAGGGCGATTGTATAAAAAGTTTTTTTTGGTATATAGGAAAAATATAAATTAATATGAAAACGATATTATTATGACGATATAATAGTGGAAGTTAACTGTCACGGTGAGAGGTTATCTGAGAACCTCATGCAATGGGCCGATTGGATTCTATTTAAACATCAGCTTCGGTGAAATCGCCGGGTTAGATTCCTACAAAATTTGTCTAAATGTCGGCACATAACGCTCTGAATATGTAAACTAAGAGTAATACAAATTTCTAGTATTGCTATTACGTACATCGAAATCTTAGTTTTATAAGCGGCAGAATAAGAATAACGATTGTACGAAGTATTCAACTTGCCACTTTTTTATTAGTTTTAAATGTTTCTTATATGCGGAAAAAAGACCTCGTGTATTTTAATAATTGTATCATTTCCAGCATTTATAACAAAAATGTCGTCATAAAAATTTATTTTACAAAAAATTTTTTATAAAATTAATCAATGGTGTTTAATACGTTATAAAGAAACATTTTTTTGATAGATTAAAATATTTTCATATATATATACCAAATACTATATTAATTATTTAATACGTATTAATTTTAAATTATACTATATTATGCTTAATATAATTTCTAGTACGTGTATTTTTATAGTTAATTTTATTAGTAAAATTTAAATTAAAAGTTAAAATTAGAAATTAAAAAGTCATAGCCTTTTTTTTATTTGATATAGTGAGCACAAGATTATTTACTATAAAAAAACTTTTTTATAATTATCAGATTTTTTTAAAAAAACAAGAAATTTGATAATTACAAAAATTTTTTTACCTTTAGTTGATTTCGTCAACATCGTTAGTGTTAATTTTATTGATAGAAAAAAACATATTATATACAATTTTAATTTAGCTATATATGGGGTGACATTATCTAATAAATTTGTCCTATTTTTATTGATGTTATTACATATGCTAATATCATATAGCTGTTTCTTCAAAGTGTTTGCATATAATTTTTTACATTAGGAAAATGGATGTATCTAAAAAAGTATATTCAACAATGGTTTTACAATTGAACATTATCAAACTGATGATATTCTTTTATAAAAAAATAAAAATAAAATTTAAAATTAAAAACAAATAACAAAAAATTATAAATATTATTAGTTTATTATTATTATTATTATTATTATTATTAATATAATATCAGATAAGAAAATAAGAATACATGAATATACCAATTAGATATAATATATAAATAAAAAATTATTCTTAAACTACATTATTGTTGCTATATATGTTTAATTACATCTAGTATGATATTATTCTCTTATTTTTTGTTATTAGTTAAATTAACTATTTGTTAATATTTAACTACAGAAAAGGTAGAGAAACTTTTAGAACTATTAATTTAATAAAAGCAACATAGGTCAAATAAATGAATAAAAAGTAAATAATAGATAAATAATAAAAAAAAAACTGTCATTATTCTATCTTATATTTGCCAAATAATAATAGCATAATAGTAGCATAATAACAAAATAATAATAAAATAACAGAAGGTTTGTCAATATAAGTACATAATAGTAACATAATAGCAAAATCATAGAACAGTTCTATTATTTTACTTTTAGTCTTTGTAACTAAAAGTAAAATAATAAAACTGTTTTATTATTTTACTATTATATTATTATTATGTTATGCATATTAACAAACTTCTTGTTATTTTACTGTTATTCTGCTGTTATGTTGCTGTTATGTTGTTATTATTTGGCAAATATAGGATAAAATAATAGCAGTTTTTTTTCTATTATTTACCTATTATTTATTCTTTATTCATTTATTTAATCTGTGCAAATATATATAATAAAATATTATTAGTTAAATATATTAAAACATATTATAATTAATAAAATAATTATTAAAAAGTTTATACAAAATACAAAAGAATTCTTTTTACTAATTATTTATATATAAAATTTATAAAAAAAAAAATTTAAAAACTTTTTAAGAAAAATGATAAAATATACAAAAAAGATATAACAAATATAAAAATAAAGAAATAAGTTGTATAATAAGAAAATAAAAAGAAAAAATTAGTTTAAATAAAGTTTGAAAAGTATAATTTAAAAAATTCATTTTGATTTGAAAACATTAATCTGTTAATTATATTAACAAGTAAATAGATAAACAAAACAAATATATATATAAATAGATAAACATATAATCTTTACAGAAAATTTTAATTTTTTTAAATATTATAATAGAATTTACTTTTTTTTCTATATTAGTATATATTTATTTTTTCGATGATCACTTAAACCAAACTAGCACCAAAACAGTTTGAAGAGTTATGCTTCTAAAATGATGATATCTTTGATTCTGTTTAGATATATAAAGCAGATTGTTGCTAACGAACTAGAAGTACGTGAAAAAACCGA
>CAJVQA010001990.1:0-23354 GCA_910591915.1 Cetraspora pellucida
AGCATTAATTAAGTATTGCTTCAGTTGGTTAAATGCATCATCCTGGTCCTTCTTCCATTCATACTTGATGTTCTTGCGCAACAAGAAGTGAAGAGGGCGAGCAATTGCGGCGAACTTAGGTATGAATTACCGATAGTACGATGCCAATCCCAGGAAACCTCGCAACTCACGAAGGGACTGTGGTACAGTGAAATTCTGGACTTTTTCAACTTTACCTTCATCAGGGCGAATGCCCTCTCGACCAACGATGTGACCCAAAAATTGCAAATAGGGCCTAAAAAAGAAACACTTATCCGGATTTAATTTTAAACCTACATTTTGTAGCTTATTGAAAACAGTATTAAGGTGGTTAGTATGCTTCTCGAACAACGTTGAATAAATGATGATGTCGTCAAGATATACGACAACGAATTGGTCCAAAAACTCTACCAGCACTTGGTTCATCATTCGCTGAAATGTGGCGGGGGGTTCGTAAGCCCAAACGGCATTACCACAAACTAAAGGTACCAAAATTTGTCACGAATGTGGTTTTTTCTCTATCTTCTTCACTTACGGGAACCTGCCAATAGCCAGACATTAGGTCTAGTGTTGAAAACCAAATTGCAGACCCAAAAACTTCCAATAGGTCGTCAACACGGGGCAGGGGGAACGCATCCTTTTTCGTAACCGCATTGAGCTTCCGATAGTCAATGCATAAGTGCAATTTTCCTCACTTTTTCGGTACAACGACCACAGGGGACGTCTACGGGCTTGTGCTTTCTTTTACTAATCCCTTTTCTTTAAGCTTTTCTATCTCTTCCTTTATAAAACTGCGTACACTGGGGGCAGCACGATAGGGGTGTTGTTTAATTAGCGTTGGCTCCCAGTATCAATTTCGTGTACTGTTAGGGTTGTCTGACCCAGATCGTTCGTATCGCGGGCAAACACATTTTTTTTATCATTTAAGAAGGTTTGAGCCTTTTGGACTTGTTTCAGGGTTAGGTGGGTTGTACATACGCTTTTTTCAACCTCACTTCTAAGGACTCATCATCAAGGTCAGGTTCGTTGGTCGGTATTTCTTCCATGTGTGACAAGTATACTGCAGGACTATGGTGATCCTTCCATGGGTTATCAAAAAGTTCATTATCCGATACTTCACTGGTGAAATATCCTTCAGCTTCATTCAACATTTCGTCTTTGTACTCGAATTCGTCAAACGTCCCATGTTCCTCATTTTCGGTGGCTTCCACAGGAGGGCACTCACCATCTTATGACATTGGTACCTCAGCAACTTGATCCTGGTAGTGTACATATAGCTTACTTTCATCAACGTGCAAACGGGCACGTGTTCGCTTAAACCAGTCCATTCCTAGTAAAAGGATTTCATCCTTTGATTCAATTATCTGGAAGGTGGTGGGAACCATAATTCCTCCTAAGACCAACTTCACATCCATAATTTTCCCTAAAGCCCTAACACGGGCACCATTCGCGGTTACTACAGTGGTGGCGGATGGTTCTGTAATTTTTAACTGCAATTTCCCCATCATTTTATTGGACATAATGCTCACGGCAGCACCAGAATCTAGTACAGCAATTACTGGATTGTTCTTTATTTTCACATAACAGCGAGCAGCTGTAGTTCTCCCATTCCATTGGTCTTGTACGACATTCATAGGCTCAAGGGGGGTGATGGTGGCTCTAGAGGGGGCAACAGTCTTCGTAGGGCTTTTGCGAGCTTCTGTCTTTGATCAGGGTATTGTAACATTTGTCCCAACGTCACACTAGCCCTTGCATTCATAATATCCACTGCCACATCGTACGGGGCTAATTGATCGATTACAGATGGGCCTCTTTTTCTTCGAGGTCTTGTAGGGGGAGCTACTGGGGCTTCTGGTACTGGTAGTGGTGGATTCACAATTGCAGGTTGTGCTACTAATGGGTCCACGTTTACAGGTAGTTCAACTGAGGCTTCTGGCCTGGGCAGGATAGACCTGTATTGCTCTTCTATTTTATCCTCCAACCTTTTGGAGCGGCGACCTACCGGTCTTCTAGTGGGGTATGGTTCGTGGCGGGCCACGGGTGTTACAAAAGCTTCCTCTTCCTCAACTTCAGGTTCATAACCTTCATCCAATTCAATCCCGCAAAAATTAACATTGTCGGGTTTAGGTAAGATACGGGTGGGTTGATTGTTTCAGTTGTTTGGGCTAGATTGGTTGGTTTGGGCTCGCCTATTCTGGCCGTTTTGGGTTGGATTCGGGGTCCTTTCGGACATGCAATAACGAGAGATGTGACCAGGCTCACCACATTTATAGCAAATTAACCTGGTTGGATCGTAACCATTGTGGTTATTATTATTATTATAATTATTATTATTGTTTGGGGGGCGGGATCTAGGAGGTGCAACTTCATATGCAGGGTGAGGGCAGCTGTCAACTTCTCAGACATGGCTTGCATTTGGTGAGTTAGACTATTAAGATCGGTTTCCAGTTTCTTATTATCTTGAGCCTTTTCTCCATTTTTTCCACTGTAGTACTCTCCAGCTTCAATTTTACAAGCACCGATTATAGCGTCTTCCAATGTTGGGGGTTCTGCAACACTAAGCCAGGAGGCTATCTTGGACCTTAAACCTTCTAAAAACATTCGTACTACGTACGTTTGGGGTAACCGATGTTCAGGATCCACTTGTCTTAAAAGTTTTTTGAACTTGTAGGCATAGGAGTCGATTCTTTCATTCTCTTGTTGGGTGAGGGCATTAAGATCAACTTGCCACTTATGTCGTTGTTCTGGGGTGGCGAAATACTGGGTGAAGTGGGGCATGAAGATTGCTTTTGGATCATTGTCATTATCCCAAAATTCCAGGGTGGCTCTTATTCCATCATACCAGTTTGCAGCAACACTTCGCAAATACCCAGAGGCTATTTTAATTTTTCTTCCAGGGGTCCAGTTATTTGCATCAGCGGCACGATCAAACATTTCAACCCACTCCAGAGGGTCCTCTTCCTCAGTTCCATAGAACGGTTCAACCCGTACTAAGTTAGTTTCTCTTTCAGGGGTTCTTGCAGCGAGGGCAACTCCAGCGGTAGCATCTTTGAAGGCTTTTGCTATTTCTCTTAAAACCGTATGGAGGGGGTCTTGATTAGGCTGTTGGGTAGGGTTTTCATTATTATGGCCGTTGTTTCTTTCTATATACAATGGGTACTGATCGACGGGAGTCCTACTACTATCGCTGTAGATTGACTATCTATCATCATCTTGGTTGAGGCAAAGATCGTTTTCAATGTTTTGCTGGTCCATGTTATGGTTTTTTTTTTTTTATACTTGCTTTAGGGTGAAGGTTACGCAAATGCGGCGTTGTGGTCTCCTATTATTTGTTTCCGGCTTGCTTGGGGTTATTTTATGGTTCAATTGTTTGCTGGTTAGAAAAGGTTAAATCGAATCTATTCCAAGATCTATTTATGCTGATTTTCAGAATTAATTTGTAGATCGGGTTTAAGCTTTTTCTAAAATGTCGTAATAATTACACACGTGAACCTTATTTGTAGTTAATAAAAGTTTTTTTTTTTTTTATATATATTTATACTATTATATACTTCTGATTACTATATTATACTATATTTTTTTTTTTTTTTTTTTATAGTATATTGATAATAAAAAGTTTTTTTTTTTATTTATATATCCTTTTCTCTTGAACAGTATTATTTAAATTTTTTTTTTATTCAAAAAACAAAATAATAAGGTCTTGCCGTTTATAAATTGCCACTTCAAGCTTGATTGGATACGTATCAATTCTTTTTCCTTTTTGGGTTATGATCCTGTCTTGACGTTATACTAATTACTTTCTTTTTTCTATCAGTTTCTTAGTAAATCGATCCAGTATGGAACAGCACAAAGTCGGGGTAGTATGATGTACATTCTTTAGCAACTAAGTGGACTCAGTACGTCGGTCCTAGATTTTCAAAAAAAAAACTTGGTTTATGTTTAGTACACAACTCTAGAGGTGAACACAGTCCGTCAGTTCAATACAATAAAAAAAAAAAAATTAAAATTAAATGACACAATGCACACAATAAAACGTAGTTAAATTTTTCGTATCGGAGGGGGGGGGAGAGGGGGGAGGGGTAGTTAACGCTTTCATGGTTTCGTTTCTACTTCAGTAATTAGGAACGTCCAGGGTCGTTGATCTCACAGTCACCACCAAATTGATATGGGGTACAAGGTCTGGAACGGCACTACAGGACAAGAAGGAATGCGACGAATTGTCACTTCGAATTCGTCGACGTCACGTAATGTCGCTCAAGGCAGGTGAGGCGAATTCGATTTGGCACTGGTCTATGGCGGGCTTGAGAACGTTACCAGGGGAGTTAAAGGAGCGTAATAGTATTTTTTATTTAATTACTTTTATTTTATTTTGACAGTTAGCAGTTTATTAATTAGAACTTTATTTATTTTATAGGGCGGGTTACAAGTTAAAGGTGATTCGGGTTACAAGAGGGCAGGACTCTCTTTTACTATAGGGCGGAAAAGCACTTTTTTATAGAACATTTTTGAAGGAAAAAGAGGGAACTTAGGACACGGCTTTGACACCCTTTTTTTCATAGTCATAGACCGTTTTTCCCTTTTTTACTAACACTTTTCCCTTTTTCTTATAATTCATCTGTCATTACTTAGCATCATCCCACAACGGCATACAATCCAACATATGACGATGCATTAACACGGCCACAGACTTTTCCTGTCAAGGTAATATTACCTTGACAGTTGGATTCCAAATCGAGCAGGTGGCTTTTTCTTCAATGGATCGGCACCGTCACTTAATGAGGAGCTTGATTTGTCTTGGGTCGCGGGTATCGTAGTATGACGGTTTTCGTGGTGCAGATCGTGGTCATTACGCAACGTTTCCTTCAGGTCCTAGGGTCGAATCTACCCATAACAGTAGCAAAAAAAGACATTACTTCAGAGGTATCAGCTACACTATGATACAAAAGACAGGACCAAAAGTGTCAAACAAATTCATAAATCTGCTAAATAAGATCCTAAAAAGTGGCATCTTTCAAAAAAGATGAAAAATAGGTCAAATCTTTTCAATACCAAAGATAGAGAAATGAGAACTTTCCTTGGCAAACATCAGACCAATAATACTACTAGAACATTTCAAAGAAATCTAGTATATATAGTACAAAAAAGGCTAGATAAAGTACTTATAGAGCATCAAATTTTGCAAAAATATAATTTTGCAGGATTGCTAAATAAAAGCACAGAAGCTCCAATACATGTGCTAAGCAATATACTAGAAGAAGCCAAAGAAGAAGAAAAAGAGTGTTGGCTACTCTTGCAAAACATCAAAAAAGCCTTTAACTCAGTTGTATTAAAAAGCATTAAAAGAGCACTCAGAAGAATAAAGATTTTAGAAAAAGTTTTAAAGTTTATACTAAATATATAGCAAAAGAAAGATTCAAGTAATTACCAGATTCAGACTAACAGAAAGCTTTGAAGCAGAAGATGAAATTGACCAAAGAGAAGTAATATCTTCTCTTATATAGAGAATAATTTATAATCCACTACTTTGTTGAATACAAAATCTAAGAAAAGGCTACAATATAACTATTCAAAGGTCACTAAAAGGAATAAGATGAAATAAAAATACAGAAGACCTGAATATAAGCTGTCTAGCTTTTGCAGATGACACAACATTTATAGCTAACTTACAACACAATATGCAAAAGATACTAAACAAGAGAAATGAATTCTATTGTATAAATAACATAGATATAATCTCCAAGAAATCAGAGCTAATAATAGTAAACAGAAAAAAAGAAAACACATAGAAGTTTATAAGATTAGGAAGCCAAAGATCAGAAGTCAAAGCTCTAGATAAAGAAAAAGCAGCATGGTTTTTAGAAGTTTGGATCACAGCTTAGAACATATATAAACAATATATATACAAGCTTAAAAAAGAGATATATATCTTTATAAATATTGTTAGAAATAAAAAAATATCAATCAGATAAATGAAATATCTAAACAACAAAATGCTGCTGCCATAATTAAAATACAGAGAAAATATATGCCTACTGGAAAAAAAAATATGATAAGATTCACCAACCAGTTTTTAATTAGCAAAGTAGAAAGCTGAACTAGCATTAACAGCAGCAAACAGCATAGCAAGTTATAAAGAATTGTTAGGCATTAAAAGTTTTTACAAAGATATACTGAATATATGCTTACAAAATAGTTAATTAGAATTAATAATGTGGAAATCTTGAAACAATCAACATTAGTAAGAATCCAAAAAGTGCAACAAGATCTGTACAGCTCAAAACCAATATGGCTTTTAGAAACAGGTATTATGAAGATAAACAATTTTAAATACATCTTAATGCAAGAATATTAAAATTGGCAAAAGAGCTGAATATAGAAATTAGAATAGAATACATGTTTAAGGATTGGTAACTATGCCAAGATATAGATAAAAACTTGAAAATAATTATAGAAAAACTAAAAACTAGGAGAAACTAAGAAGTATTAAATTGTGACATATAAAGTAACTGTTGAACTTGAAAGGTAGAAAACTATTAATATGCCAACAGATCAAAAGACTTACAGGTCAAAAAGCAAGTAAAAAAAAAACAAATTGGTTTAAAGAAATAGAAAGCATCTTAATGGTGAATAGCCAAACAAGACTTGTAAGAGAAAGCTTCCAAACACAAAACCTGAACCATTAAGTTCTAGTATCTTACTTAGATACAATTTTATCTGAGAAAAATAAGCATAAATAAATGTATATTAATGAAATTAAGAAGAACCAACCAATACTAAAAAAAGTAGTATGAAGGGCAGATTTGGGGCTACTGGGTTTCTCATAGTTAAAGCTTAACAAACATAATGCAAAAACACAAGCAACTCAAAAGTAAGATGTAGAAGATTTGGTCAGAGAACTAGGAATCCTACTGCCATTAAGATCCTAGTTTTTAAGATGTGTCTTTATTAATAGTCAACCTTTACTTAACTGTCTTTTTACTAACAGAAATTACAGAACTTTTATATAAGAGAAATACAGTAAAGGCTTTGATACAGCATAACTAAATTGAGTATTGGAGGGAAATCTACAAGCTACAATGAAATATTTACATAACTATAATATAAAGCTGTTATTTAATTGTTTTCAATAAGCTTTACCTTAAGCTAAACCCAATATATCATTTTATTAAATGCTCTTTTACATGTAAGATCTTGTAGCTTAGCTTCAGTTCAGAACCTTGATTCAGGACCTTGGTTCAGAAGGATTCATTTTGGAACCTTGGTTCAGGTCATGATTATGTTTTCTATGTGCTTATAGCAAGATCATGTTTTGCTTCTTACAATTTTCTCAGCCTTATTTTATGTGTACTATGTATAAAATTACTACAGTGAAGTTTAATTAGAGTTTTTCAGGCTTTAAATATCTTTAAAAAGAGACTTTGGTTAGAAACACAGAGTTAAGAAGATAAGACCACCTAGACCTTTTCTTTACTTTACAGTTATATTTTTTTTTTATTTTTTTATTTTTTTTTATTTTTAACCTTTATTATAGCTCATTAATTCACAAGCATTTCATTCTTTTTGCACAGGTTTTATTTCTCACTAGACCAAACTCTATTATTACAATTTACAGACAGGTTTATCTTATTTCTTGCCTTAAGACTTTAGCTTCAATATTGGGTTTCTTTAGTTTATTTCACAGTTACCACCAAAATGTAAGGGTAGATTTGGGGCTACCAGGTCTCTTATAGTTAAAGCTTAACAAATGTAATGCAAAGACATAAGCAACTTAAAAGTAAGACATGGAAGATTTGATCTGAGAACCAAAAATCCTACTGCCACTAAGTTCTGGTTTTTAAGATGTGTCTTTATTAATAGTCAACTTCTACTTAACTGTCTTTTTACCAACAGAAATTACAGGACTTTTATATAAGAGAAATATAGTGAAAACTTTGACACAGCCTAACTAAATTGAGTATCGAGAGGAGAATCTATAAGTTACAATAAAATATTTATATAACTATAACATAAAACTATTATTCAATTGTTTTCAATAAGCTTCATCTTGAGCTAAATTCAATATAGCATTTTATTAAATGCTTTTTCACATGTGAGATCTTGTGGCTTAACTTCAATTCAGAACCTTGGTTTGGAAGAATTCATTTGGAATCTTGGTTTGGATCATGGTTATATTTCCTATATGCCTACAACTAGATTACATTTTGCCTCTTACAGTAGTAAGAAAAGGACTCCACACTACAGAGATTATGTGTTATAAGAATAACAAGCAAAGCAGTCTTCAAATAAAAAGAAAAAGATTAAACCAAGAAGAAAAAGAAAAGCAAAACAAGAGAATTAAAAAAGTCAAACCAGAAAAGCTAACTGATATTACTCAGTGGGTTAATTGCACAAACAGAGAGGCCAATTTGTTACTAGAAGCAGAATACTTCACAAGCAGAAGTAAGAAGCAGTTAATAACTAAAAAGGAGCTAAGATTAATGCAAAAGAAAGAAGATAATCTAAGTATAGTAATAGAAAGCCTAAGTACAATTTTAATAAATAGAATAATAAGAAATTATAAAAAGAAAAATAAGCTAAAGATGGCACTATTAGAGAATTGAAAAGAAGATAAAATAGTTTTCTATACTGATAAGTTTTGCAAAGTAGTATCTAGTAAAAAGATATTAAGTAATAGACTAGTATAGATAGATAAAAAGGAAAAGGTTGTAAGAAATATTAAAGAAAGAATTCAGAACTAGATTTCATCTACGAGACCTGAACTTATGGCAATGCTAGAGGTCCTTTTAATAACACCTTTCAAATATAAGATAGTAATTAAATCTAATAGCAGCATAGCATTAACATTAGTGAATAAGACATTTAGTACAGTAAAAATGAGAGAATAGATAAAAATAAGTAATATGATAATTTTAAGTACAATAAGAGAAGTAGTATTAGAAAAGAATATAGAGCTAATTTTAGAGAAAGTAAAAGCCCATTTAAAAGACAGATGGAATGATAGAGCAAACAAAAATGTAAAAGAAGAAGATAAAATTAGTAATACAATAAAGATAAATCAAGTGATAACTAAGAATATAATCCTCTGGCCAATATGAAAAGAATTGGAAATAGAATGCTTCTCAAAAGAACTTATTAAAAATATACTAACAACAGCTTCAAGAGCTGAGTGGATCTTTAACCAAAGAGCATATGATAAGATACACCTAAAGCGAATTAGCCAAAATAACTAAAGTATATTCTACACATTAATGAAAAAATATAGTAAATTACAGAGACATAGCAGAAAAGAAAATAGCAAATAAAGTTTCTAAATAAAGTGTATTAACAATTTGCTTCTCTCATTAATAAAAAGAAAATTATATAGTTCAAAGCTATATCAAAATATTCAGTACTATAAGTGCTTAGATACAGAAGAGACAACAGAGCACTTAACAATATATTCTTGTAATAGAAAAGCCTAATTGAGAAAAGAAAAAGAGATTCTTAGCAAAATATAAAATGAATTAAAAGATGAAAAGGAACCACTAATAAGTAAAGAATTTTTTATAAAGATATTTATACTAAGTAACAAAGAAGAATATGAAAGAAGACACATAGAAATGACAAAAGAACTTTTGGTAGATGATGTAATATTCTCAATTAAAAAAGAAGATGTATCAAGCACCAAAGTCAAGAAAGCAGCTACAATGTTCCTTGATAAGTGGTTAAAGTTCTTTCAAAAAAAAATCTAGAGAAAATAATGCAACATAGTTAATGAATGAAAAAAAAAATTCATATTACTTAAGTGATAAAAAAACAGAATACTATAAAGAAAGAAAAAAAAGTATGATAAAAGTAAAAGTAAAGAAGAAAAAGAACAAAATAAGAGCCCAAAGAAGATACCATCGAGAAAGATATACTAAATAGTAGGAAAAATATAAGAAAAATTAGATAAAGATTCTAAGTATTACAAATATAGAAGTTTATAATTGGGTACAAAAAGGTACTTATGCAAGTTGAAATATAAGTTAAAAGATAGTTGTTGATAGGCAGTAAACCTAACTGCAGAGTTAAGAATATTTTCTCTTTCAAAGAGAAGAAACTTAGTGAGGTAAAGTTTGCTATAGTAGGTTATACCTAAGTATCATTAGAACAATCATGTAAGTTACTTTTTAGTATAAATACCTAAATAGATAAACCTTATAAGATAAAATAAATTTATTGTAAAATTACAAAGAATTTAATAAAGTAGTAGCATGAATGTTAAATTAAAAAAAAAAATTCTGTTTTAATAATCAAACCAAGTAATAAACATTATGTCTTGTTATTTTAGATAATCTTCTAAAATAAGAAGATGGTTTCACTTTATCAGTCTTTTTGTAATATATTACTATATTATAGATGGTACTTTTAAGTAATTTTTGAGTTCTTGCAATTAGGAGCCTGTGAATTGCCTATTTTTGAGACCTGACCCAGTCTACATTTAGGGTTAAAATTTTTTTTCTGGCCCAGCCCAGCCTGTATTTAGAGTTACTATTTTTTTGCTAGCCCAGCCTAGCTGCTTATATTAAATTTTTCTTTAGCCTAGTCCACAAAAATTTCTTATATAATTTTACAAAATTTTAGACCTACACTGGCCTGCAATTATAATGTTTTGCAAATTTTTCAGCCCAGTCTGGCCTGCAATTATAAAATTTTGCTTCAGGCCTGGCCAGGCTGGGCTGGACCTTAGGACCCAATGCAGACCTCTATTTGCAATAGTAATTGACTTTATATTATTCTTTTAAGCACTAACAATTTGGTTGTACTGTTCTACAATAAGTTCTTTCTATATTTAATTTATAAAAAAAAAAATTATAAAAAAAAACAATTATATATAAGAGGTTCTGATGAAATTGTAAAAAAATTATAAAGTATTAATAAGATTATTTGCTCAAAAAAATTTTTATAAATAATAAGTTATAAATGTAGATCTTATATATTTTTAAAAATTTAAGTAATTTATAGTAAGGGAGTGTATATTTGAAGAATATTATGCAATATAATCTTTTCTCAAATAATAATTCATCACATTTGTTTTATTTTTATATTTGTTCTTTTAGTCTCTGATAATAGATAGAATTAAAACTTGTTTTTCTTATATTTAAAACTGATTTAAGATAATTTTAAAATGTAATATTATTTTATCTTTTTTATTTAAATATTAACAGTAAGGCCATGCCTTTAATTTTATTGAAATTCAATTGAAGTTTTTACAAAGAAAAGTTTGCTTTTAAATTACATATAAAGAATAAAGACTCAGACATATAATCTGTGATCTAAACTTACAAAAGTGGCCAAGGCTTACCAAGATTTGGGTTTGAGTAATAATATAAAAGAGAGAAGTATAGTATTTAATCTATTGGATAGTCCAAAGATCAATTTTAATGATAATTTGTGGTATTGAAATAGAGAATAAGGGTAGACTAGAAGAGTAACTATAAGTTAAATTAGTAGGAAGTATAGTCTGGAACTGTGGAGAATATGTAATACAGTATGGAATCCATATTTGTTTATATATTTGTTGGTTTAAGTAGAGAAGGAATTTGATAGAAAGAGTAGTAGCAGTATGGTAAGAGATAGAAGCATTATAGATAGTAGAAATAAGATCAATAGAAACTAAACCAGATAAAATAGAAATAAGGGAAGGTATATGTGAAGAATTGTGTAGTTAGAAACTGTTAAATATAAGAATTTTAGTATGTAAATTAGAAACAAGATTGGCAGACATGTCAAGATTAGTTGTATTTAAAATACTATTAAGAGAATTAGAGATTAAGTAATAAATTGTTTGGGTTGATGGGCAGATGACTCAATGGAGTGAAGAGCTAGTCTGGTTGCATTGATAACAGGAGGAAGGAAATGAAGAATTATGTTTATAAAGAATATAAGTAACAGAAAATTTATTTGTGAGGATTTTAACTTGAAAGGTTTTCAAAGTAGATGTGTGAAAGCTATAAGCAAAGTTAGAAATTTTTGATTATTGTTAATGTAAAGCCATGTAGCTTCTCAGTTAATATTAGATGTAATAGTAGACCATTGCTAAAAATGATGTTGAGATGTCCAGAGTGTTATAATATAGGCTTGGCATATAGTTCGAATAAAATGTTGAATAGAAATTTTAATAGAAAATTCATCAATAAAAGAAGTATAGTTGAGGTTATAAGAATTATTAGTTAAAAATGTTAGGTAAGGTAATATTTGATGATTGAGAACAAGTTGATCAGCAAGGTTGTTAAATGGATCAACTTGGTGTGCAGTAACTTTATGAAAAGTAAGTTGAATTTCATAAGACTTGATAAAGTTAATAAGTGTTTGCCAAATAGAGAAATATAGAGTATGAGTATGGAAAAAAGTAAATGCTAATTGGCAGATGTTGTAGTATTTAGAGATTACTAATTGTAAGTCAGTGAATATGTAAACAGAGTAATGTCTAGAAGCAGTAATAATTGCTGAGAGAATAGCAAGAATTTCAGCTTTGAAGGAGCATAGCTATAGTTTAACTTATGTCTAGAATGAATTAATAGTTGTAATGTTATCAACTTGAATCCAACTTATACCCATAGAACATTGCAAGGTACCAAGATCAATAACAGAACCATCAGTATAAAATAAAATATATGATAAATTGTGATTTAAGTTAGCAATAGTCTGAAGATTGTTAATGTGTTGGTATGTTACAAAAATAGATGGTAGTTGTTGTAAATTAATTGTGAGTAAAGGAGAAGGTGAAATATGTAAAGGATGTCAAAGAGCAACAGAATATGCAATATCGAGAAAGTTTACATAAAGGTTGAGAGTTTTGTCAGAATTGATGTAACAAAGCAGTTTAGTAGCAAAGTTAGTAAAAATAAAAATAGTACATTTGTTAGTAATTGTATTTGAATTAAGGTGCCATCCAATACATAATATGGTAGTAGAGGGAGGAGTAGGGTAGAAATTAGAGAACTGAGACTGAAATGAGTAGTACTAGTGATTGATAAGAATAAAGCAGTAGGTGTATTATGCCTTCTGGCCTTACTAATAATTATTTGGTTATCAAGAACAGTAAGTAACCAAAATTTAGTATTGAAAGTAAAGTAGTCAGTAAAGTAGCAGAAGTAGTTTATAAAAAGTAAATTATAATGATCATATAGAGTCTATTGGTAGGAGTGACTTGCAGTAATGTTCTCAAGGATAATAAACCATTGTGATATAACATCTTTTAGAATTTTGTTAAGTCTAGATGAAATGTGTTGCCAGTATAAAAGATATGAGTTGTCATAAGTAGTAAGTTGGTCTAAAAAAAAAAATTTTTGGTGTCTAAGTTGTTTTTTGAAAATGAGATATTTTAGATGAGAAGAAAGAAGAGATTCAAGAAATATAGTTTTATTATTGAGAGTGTAAAGAATGTTATAAATTGGGCTTGTTGAAAAAGTCTAGCCTATATGTTTGATAAATTGTATTATTTTGAAGTTTGTGATTAATTAATTGGATTTATCAATAGTTGGCTTAGAATGAAGAAAAATTTTAATAAAAGACTAGAGGTTGTTTTAGAGTTGTTGAATATGTATATAGATAGATGTGCCTAATAGGTTAGGATTGTTAAGCTGTTTAAGAAGATTGAGAATATAGTGTTGTAGTTGGATATCTCAGATATGTTTAATGTTATAAATATGAGGATGTAATAGAGTACTAGATAGTATTGTAAGACAAAGTTTAGCTTTAAGCTTAACAAGACCAATGTGTTGAATAAAAATTTTGTTGCAAGCAGGTTGATTAATAATAATATTATATAAACAGTATTCAATAGTAGGAATAATAACTGTATTAATAATATAGTGGACATGTAAATCAGTTATATGTTTTGTTTTTGCAATTTAGATAAGTTGGGAGGATTCAGAGATAATTAATTTTATTTGTTTAGATTGCCTATTATCTAAAGTAAACCAGCAATCTAAAAAATTGAAGGCTTGTTTAAAAGAATAAAGTGAAAGTAGATGATTATTATAAGAGATAGGAGTATAGTTGAATGAATGATTATTAGTAACCAGAATAGATTTTAAGAGATTAACTTGGATGTTTGCCATATCATAGAATAATTCAGCTATAGATAATATATGAGATAACTCAGTTTGTAAAAAAGCAACCTAAAGAGTATCATCTATATATGCTAAAACAGAGCATTATTTTTATAATGAGTTAGTTGTTTGAAGTTTTAGATTAGTGGTCCAAGTTGATTATAAAATATATCCAGGAACTTTTGAGTATATGTATGAAATAAGTAGATCATAATAAATTTGCCATAATAAAAATATAATTATTTCACTTTGGTCAATACCATTGTGAACTGGATAAGAGGAAGAAGACCAAGATTGGTAATAACTTGGTTGTGATAATCAGTAAGAAGATCAATAAGAATGTTGATAATGAATGAAAAGAATAACAGGTGAGAGAGTGAATGTTTGAAAAGAGCAAATTTTACAGAATCATATGCTTTATTCATATCTTGTGAAAGTAACCAAATATCTTTGTGATTACAGATAGCATCTTCAATAAGATTATTGAGAATGTAAATAGGAATTGAAGTACTATTATTAGGGAATGCAATATAGGTAAAAGATAAAAAAATATGGTTTAAAAAAAATATAAAGCTAAGTCAGTTTGTAAGAATTTTTGTGTAAAGTTTGTGAATATGTTTGATTAGACTGATAGGTTATATGAGATTAAGGTTACCATCAAAGGTATTGCATTTAGGAATAGGATAAATTCTACTATGTTTCTATTGTTTAGGAATTCTGTTATTAAGAAAACAACAATTAAAAAGAGCTGTAATAGTAGAAGTACATTGGAGTCTAATGAATTTAAGTATTTTATAACTAATGCCTGTAGGACCACAGGCTTTGTTATTAGGTAGTTGTGAAAGGGTTTGAAGAAGTTCTTCATTAGTAATAGAAATGTTAAGTAAATGATATCAATTTGGATTGATGTGAGGAAGTGGAAGGTATTGTTGTTACCAAAAATTATTAAAAAGGCTTTCATTAATAGATTTGAGTGATAATATTATTTTATCAGATATATATTATTACTATATTTTATAATAATTATTATATATTAAAACTTTAAATAAATATTACTTTGATTTTGTTAATTATAATTCTTAACAAAGTTTTAACAAATATTAATAAAATCTTGATTGCTTGAAATAATAACTTATATTATATATTTTTTTAAACAAATATCTGCTCATGCAATATATTTATTATATAAGTTTTTTATATTCAAAAGTTTGTATTTTTTTGTCAAGATATGCTAGTTGGCAAGAATAACCTTAGTCATAAATTTTATAAATTTTTGTATAGACTAAACACACCAAGCATACTAGATATGCATTAAGTGAAAACTTAATTATAGATATAGAAAGCTAAGCTATTTAGCTTATAAAAAAAATATTAATCAACTGTGTTACTATATTAAAATAATTCATATCTTTGAACAGTCACTACTGTTTATTTATGTAGATTTTTTTATTTTTATTTTTTTTGAACTTTGGTAACAATGCCAGTTGGTTTATTAGCTTTAATTTGATATAGTACAAATTTTACAGTTACATTTTTAGAATCAATTATTACTAGTACTATATACTATCTAATTTTACACTATTGACTTCACCTGGTTACCTATATGGCACCTAAGCGCATGTCTGCCACATGCTTACATGCAGTTATCTTAACAACTACTTGTGGTTAGGGCATATCATTAAACCATTATATTGACAAGAATACCTACTAAACTTAATACAGTATCCCTAATGTTAGGGGTACTGTCTTTTGTAAATTATACTCATATGTTCCACTTATATGTTTTACCTAGTCTTATTTTTTCTGCTTCTTAATCTAACTATATCTAGTATTATCTTGTTTCCCATATTTCTCATCTTTTTGCTACTGTACCACTCCCAAATTGGTCCTACTCGAGTATGTTTGATCCTTATAATCTTTCTATCTTTGGTATGCCTGTTATTAATTCCACTAAGGTGTTCCAACAATGGTCCAGGATCTGTAAAGAACCCATATCTCAAGCCAGATCTATTATCACTATTGGTCTTTTGACTAATCCATATCTCAAGCCAGGTCTGCTGTCACTGTTTCTGCAAATGTCTCAGGTTATAATGTCATACAGTAACTCGATGCTATATTTAATCTCCAACATGATGTTCCCTTCTATGGTAAGGACTGAGACTTGTTGTGCTTACAAACAGAATAATTTTGGTTATATCTAGGGAGTTCCCCCAACTTCAGTAATACTATACTACCATATATAGCAAGCTCCCAGCTTATTTAATAATACCTACAGGACAATTCTGATTATGCTCCAAGGAGTTATACTAACCCTAGTAATGCCATACTACCTTGCAAATCTTATCTCACATTGGTTGGTTGATCCCAGTCTTATTCATTATAGACTTCTATATAGGTACGATCAGGAATCCAATTTGGTACTTTTATATTGCACAAGGAAGTTATATGCCAACATTCAAGATTTTTCCCTTTTATAGTTAGATTATTCAGCTGTGCCAGAGGTGCTTTCAATTTTGGTTAGACCAATCCTTTATCATAGTCTGTCCTCATGTTTACCACTTCTCTCACCATTCCAGTCTTGGTTACTTTCAGAATACTCTTCCAATCAAATTCTCTTCTGGAATCCTAATTAAGACTTATTTGTACAATCTGTTAATTATCCTTCCAAGCAAGTACTCCACAAGTTGATGTAGAAATATTGGTACTGCCTATATTAGGAGGTATAAGGATGTTGGTGCTGCCCTAACCTAAAGGACTTATATGCGCAATCTTTCTATAACTGTAACCTTCTGTAACAACTGCTTGTTACACATAGTGTCTGCACTCCACAATTGGGTCTCCTTCTAGGAATTCTTATTTCCATTATTGTACTGCACTTGGACTTAACCACAGGGCTTTACATTCAATTATAGGCTCTTTATTAGGTTACAGAAGCTAAAATCTTTTTAATTTTGCCTTCAGCCAGACTTGAACTATTGACCTTGACTATGAAGGATATGGGAACTTAACTGCTAAGCTATGGGACCCACACCCTTTATGTAAATTTGAGATTTAGATTTAACATTTTTACTACTTTACAAAAATTTGTCAATATTGAACTTGTTATAAATAAACAATTTAACAGTACTGATAATGTACTATTAAAATCCTATGTGAAATTCATTAAACCAAAAGATATGCAATTAATTCTTGATTTTGATTGGCCAATGGCTGTGATCAACAAACTTCTAATCCATATTCATAGGAAGAAGTTCATTTGATTAGTTAATTTTTATAGACCTACCTATGATCAGCTGTGATAATTAACCAATCAAATTATATAATTTAAAAATTTATAACTTTAATACTAAATGAGTGCTATTGAAGAAAACTTCATATGAAGAAGTTTATAAATTAATAAATATATGAAAGAATTAATTTATTTCAAATATATATAAGATAGATTGATACATATAAAGTAAAGTAAAAGTGGTATTTATTATTAATAAACCCAAACATATCAATACAATCTACAATCTATAAACCAAACTTTATTATGATTAATAGACCAAAACATAACACAAAAACCAAGCATATTCAAGTATTAAACCCAGAACTTCTTTTACAATAAACTTACTCTTGTTCAAATTCAATAGTTAGTAAAAAAAAGTTTTTCAAATATAACATAATAAAGCTGTCTTGAACAAAAATGTTCTCACTTATCTTCATTTCAATATAATTTGAGATTGTCCAATAAATGATCAGTATATTTTGTTTTCTAAGCAAACTATACGATGAGTATGATCTTTTTTTGATTCTTTTGTACAGTGAATCTTGACACTATTCTTAAGCTATAAATGGTCTTTGCGATAATTTTTTATTAGTAAAACATTATGTTATGGAAAAGTACTTTAAAGAATATAAATAAGTTATCTGGGAAATTGATTTACATTAGTCAATCAAACAATCTTCTTCCTTTGAGGTTCACATTATCCCTTAAACCGTCCAGCAGGCAAATTTACCTGCTAAAATCTTTTTTCAACAATTTTTATGTACCCACGCCAAATTTTATTAAGCTTGTTCCCCTATATCGCTTAGCTAGAATTAAAGTTTACCATACAACCAATCACCTCCCATCTCTCAGTTTCTCAAATGCATTATGATGCAATGTTACAGTAACTTTTGTAAATCCTGCATATGATCACAATGCATAAAGCTACAATCATAAAATCGTCTACTGCTACATAAATAACAAAAAAAAAAAAAAAAAAAAAAATGTCTTCAAAAATTTCATCATTTACAAACTTGTCATTTGCAAGTTCATCATCATCTCTTTTAGAAAATGTAGAGACATATTATAATGATGAAGATATGTATCATTTTTGGGATTTCACCCAAATTTTTGGAATAACCCAGATTCAGATTATGAGGATGAGAATGAAAATGCCACAATAGACACAAAAAGTGTCTAAAAAAAAAAGCTCAAACAAACTCTGCAGCTGCCACCACCACCTTATTTTGAACCATTGGTTCACCCAAGTTCATTACTTCATGTGAGCATTTGGTTGCCATCACATCTTGTTGTTGGTGTTTCCTGACCAATCGATTTTTTTTACTTTTTTTTTCAATATCCATAATGGATACAATAGTTACAAATATGAATGAATATGCTTTAATAAACAGTACAGGTGCTACTGGTAGATGGTGGGAGAACATAACTTGCAAAGAGCTTCTTGTTTAGATTGCTCTGGTTATTTACCAGGGACTTTTCAAGTTGCTGTTCCTTGACCAATATTGGAATAAAAATTAAAATTTCTGATCCACCATATTTCAAAACTTATGCCATTGAAACGCTATGAATTGATTAAAAGGTTTCTTCATGTCTCCCCTTCCACCCTCACATCAAAATTAAAAAATTATTTTGATAAAGTAGAACTGTTATTTTCACATGTTTGTAAGGCTTCCAAACAGTACTATATACCAGGTTCCAATGTTTCAGTAGATTAAATGATGATTCAGTTTTTTGGAAGAAGTATTCATACAATTTGAATGAAAAATAAACCTGTCCCTAAGGGTTTTAAGATTTTTTCTCTTTATGAATCCAGCTACACTTACACTTTCCTACCAACATCATGTGTTGCTGAAAATGATGTACCTAAAGTGAATGGTCTTAGCAAAGTTGGGTCCCTAGTTCTTTACCTTGTTGAACAATTCCCATATAAATGATTTCCTTATAATATATACATGGATAATTACTTTACTAGTGTTCCTCTCTTTCAGTATCTTCAACAAATAGGTATTGGAGTTTGCAGAACTATTCAAAAAACAACATCCAGATTTCCAAAAGCATTAAAAGTTGACAAAAATATCAAATTGAATTGGGATATTCATTCTGGAGTTAAAATAAATAATACATTGATGATTTTCTGGCAAGACAATGGATCAGTTACAATGTTATCTACAATTTACAGTCTTGTGGATGAAGAATGGGAAGTTGAACAAGAATGATGTCTACCAAGAGAAACAAGTACTAATGCAGCAAAAGTGTATGCAATATTCGGTTCTGAATCAAAAAAAAATTTAAAAATCCCCAAAGTAATTGATGACTATAATAATAATATGAATAGTGTAGATGTTGCTAACCAGCTTCAATCCTATTATGACACCCAACAAATTGCACAGCACAATTGGATGCTTTTTTTTTTGGCTTTTAGACACTGTAATTATTAATGCATATTTAATTACCAAAGTTTTAGGATCAACAAAGAACATAAAGAATTCTGTAATGAACTTGTTTGGGATCTTATTAATCTTGCAAATGATACAGGTGAATCCCAATTAAGAAATAGTTCAAAAGAAGAAATGAAAAAAAAAACTAAAATCATGAAGCACTTTAAGCTTTCTGATCAATGGTTGGTACCTGGAAATCATTTTGCCATGTGGAAAGAACAATGAGAAGCTTGCAGATGGTGTACTTGACTGACAAATATAAATGAGTTGGATATAGATTACAAAACACCACACCAAAGCCAAGTTTGGTGTTTATCATACAATGTACCCCTCTGTTGCAACAAGAATCAGAATTGTTTTCTTGGATTCCACATTGAAGAAAAGGAATCAAAAAAATAAAACTATGTTAACTAGGTGGGTGGGTGGGCAAAGAGACTTTATGGGTCAAACCTAATAATAATTGGGTAAGTGGATGGATGAATCGGTCCTTCAAGGCCAAAACTAACATTAATTGGGTGGGTGGGTGGATGGGCGAATGGGTTCTTTGGGGCCAAAGATGATGAATAAAAGAATTTGTCAAAAAAAAAATTTTTTTTTTTAAATATTTATTTTATTTTATTTAATTTATGTATCAGTTATATACATTAGATATTTTTAATTTATCAATTCACTAATCTATATGACATCCTGGTAGTACTAAATATTATATGATCAAGCTTTAAATTTTGCAATCGAATCCCGAAAAATTGATAATACTAAAATTCGATTTGGTACCGTCAGAATCGTGATTTTAAATGGTACTAATGCAAATTGTAAACATCTTGACTACATTATCAACTTTGCTTAAGCACATGGTACTTTAATCTGCTCGGAAGACCCAAAAATTTGGATCACAAAACAAAATTCATGGCAATAACATCATATTTTTCACGTGGCTTGAATTTTTGTCCTTTGTTCCTATTACATGACGTGCGCCATGCTTAAATGTTATGGTACGCCATGTAATCCTTGCCTTAAAGAGTTGTTCTAGCCTATTTAAGTAAAGATTTTTATGATTTTTTTTTTTACCCTATAAAATTTTCTCTCGGCAATTTTAGCGGGCAAATTTGCCCGCCAAAATGGACGGTTTAAGGGATATGTAATTTTGGTCGGAATTCGATTTTTTTAATTGTTGTTATTGAACTTCAATAGATTTTGCATAAATTTTACTAATCAAATCGATGCGCATATGATAGAATGATCACGTTCCTTACAAATTACATGTAATTTTGACTTCAGAAACTTACGTAAAATTACTAAAATTGCATAAAAATACGGTAATCTTCCTAACTCTAATTTCACTTAATGGGTGGCCACGATTTCATTAGTAAAAATTCGAGTAACTTTGCCTAAATTTTTGATCGTTGCTGTTGGCCAATCAAAATAATGAATTTCCATATATTTTTTGCAAAGTTTAATCGCAATAGTTACATTGTGCACGTTCTTGGCTAAAGCTTTCATCTGGTCCAATTTTTGTAAGATATTTCCAAATAACATCATCTTCATGCATCTTATATTTATTTTTAAAAAGGGTGACTTAATCATAAAGAAAATTTTTTGGTACATACCAACGGCAAAGAAGGTAAATTCTTATTATATATATTTAATTATGTGTGAAATGGTATGCAAATAAATAAATAAATTCTAATTAGGAATTAGCTAAGTATGTTAATGCAGGCCAGATATTATATTAATGCTAGCAAGATGTTATGATCATGCTAGCCAGATAATCTTATTTTGGGATCATATGCGTATGCCCATCTCTAATATTTATCAATTATTATGCTAATAAATGTCAATATTAGCAATATATTGACAATATTTTGGTAATAATAAAGGTCTGAAAATTATTTAACCAATTTATTAGGTAGTTAAAAGTGATGATAATGAAAATAATCTTGTAATAAATTATTCAAGTTGCTAAATTAGTACTAATAACGCACTTTATATTGCTTATTATTGGCAAATAATTGCATATCTCAAAATTATCAGATTTTTGCAAAGTATTTCTCTTTTTTGAACAAGTTGGATGCTATCATGATTAGATGGCCGTTTTTAGTTGATTTTTAGATTAATATCGATATTTAGGCTTAGGCATGAGGAGAGATTTAAACAAACACATATAGTCCCAAGAATATTTGATCAAATTTCATTGGCCAACATTAATCACATGATTAATGAAGTTTATGCTGCGTCGTGATTGGCTTGAGGGATGACGTTAACCTAATAATAGCCCACATTCATTATTTTTTTGTGTTTATTCTTGCAGAATAAGTTGTACCATGTATCTTTATACGCCTTTTATATCAAAAAAAGGTTAAGCTGCTCAATTTTGTCTTAGTTACTACTGAAATCCTAGAAATCCGAGGTAAAAGAACTTGAATCTATTCATTGCGTACAAACTGGTAATTAAAATGATGAATGTGAACAAAAAGTATCAATAGAATTGCAAAAACTTCTAATTTTCCTATATTAATTATACAATTGTCGCGGTTGATGCTGAAATTTGTATTAGAATTTTGGGTTAGAATTGATAAAAAAGTGTATATATGGATTTTAGTAGGGCTTATATTTTCAAATCGAGACTCCAAATTTCAGCATCAGTCACGACACTAATTGTTCGTTTTCCTTTCATTCATACTACTAATACTAATTGTTCTTTTTTCCTTTATTTCTTTCATTCACATTAATTATAATAATTGTCCTCTTTTCTTTCATTTCATGAAGTCAAGTTCACGGGAAATGTTTCGTATATTCATGTATCGTATAGTTTTCTATATTCGAATCACCAAAACAATGTCAAAGCCATGAAGAAGCAGGAGGAACCATCGATATTACACGACTGATCCTTCACCCGGTGTGCAACATATAAAAAATCAATTTACAATACCAGATCATCCCATAGTACATGTTATGATTATAATCCCACATCATTTTTATTATAATAAAATGGTGTGAGGTTGCACACCGGGTGAAGGAAAAATTTCTATGTGGATCGCAAGATCAGGTGCAACTAGAGATGGGTTTCATGTGTGCGCATGATTCCATTTCATGCGCATTTTATCCCATCAAGATTTCTCTCCTCTCGATCGGTTTTTCTTTTTTTTGTCATGCGATATCATGCGCATGTTATTATAAAATCCCATCAATAGGTGCAACCTTCGTGTAACGTGAAATCGAAGGTTTTTTCAAAACACTACCGGTAACTCAAATTTTGTCTGAGAAATCACTTTTTACGTTCTAATAAACAAATCACAGGCCAAATTTTACTATACAACGTTAATTATCCCCTAATCCTAATGCTGGTCAAATTTCACGTACTTTTAGCGAAAATAACAACAAATAAATATTTACTATTGGTATTGTTGGGTTCGGAAGATTGCGACTCTGTCGCTCCAAAATTCTAAACCTCGCGTAACGTACGACAAGTAAGCTTTTCGAAAGAGGGTGTTAGATTTGGCTTGTGGGCGAGAAAGGCTTTCGGTTACTTTGGGTCAACGAATACAAGTA
>CAJVQA010001991.1:0-23352 GCA_910591915.1 Cetraspora pellucida
ATATACCCGTAAGGGATTCCCTGTGCCGTGTCGTCGTTATAGTGTGAAAATTAAGAAGGCTTTCACCTATAACAATAGTTTTGTAGTTTATAGATTTCTTTCCAGCTTTCTGACATCTCTTCTAATTTTGTATTACTTTTCCTAAACTGCTTATTGTAATGTTCTACTGTTGCTTCTTTAACCAATTCTGCTTCTATTACTAGTCTAGTTTTTTTTTCTGTTCATTCGATTATTCTGCCAAGTGTTACTTTCTTGTATGACTTGTTTAAAAGACTAGCTATCATTTTTTCATGATCAGTTTTAATTATTTTATATCTTTTGTCTATATTATTTTCTATTTGTTTTTTTTGTTGTTGTTATTAGTTTTTCTTTCTTTTCTCTTGCAAGATTTTTTGCCAGCCTTTTATATCCTCTATCCAAGCATTAAACTATTGTTTTTGAATTTTTAGTAGTCTTGCACCAATTTTCTTGCTAAGCATTTTGAGGTTTCTTTTACTTCACTTTTATCTGCTTCTGTTACTTTCTGTCCTCTTTTTGTTTTTGCATATTTGACTAGTTTTTGAAGCTCTATGATGATTTTTTCTTGCTGTTGATCTTTTTGACTATGTCTTCTGTTTATTATCATATTGTAAACCTTCTTCTTTGGTATATGTCTATTTGCTGCTGTTATAATTGCCTCCTCTATTATATCACATATTTTGTTAATTTTTTGTATTTTTTCTTTCTTTTCTTGTTTTTCTCTTTGTATGTTTCTTAAAGTTTTTCTTATCTTAATCACTTCTATATCTCTTGCACATAACTCTCACACTTTTCCTCTTTTGCTTTATTATAGAGATATATTGTTCTTGATTGACTCTTTCTTTTGACTTCTGCCTTGCTATTTTTTGTGATCATATGTCTTATCTATATTTTTACTGTTATTATCTTGTGATTACTTTTAGTAATTTCTTCTATATCCTCGATTTTTGCTCTTTGTAGACCTGAAGCCAGTCCTTCTAATACTTATATATAGTTAATTTTTGTTGCTGTTTCTGAGTTTGACCATGTGTATTTTTGTTTTGTTGAATGCATTTCTCTATATATATCATAGAAGCTTTGTCTCTTTATTTAACTAAATAATAGTAATCTTTTATAGTTTGCAGCTTGTGGGTTCTGCCTATCTAGAATATTGTTTACTGCATAATTAAAGTCTTCTATAATCACTATTTGTATTCATCTATTCTTCTTTGTAATAATTTTAACTATTTTTTGTTAAATGTTTTTTTCTATTTCTTTGTCACTTGGTGGTATATAGACCTCTATTACTATTAATTTCATTTCTCGAAGTATAGTATAATTTCTATTATATACTTATTTATCTTCTTGACTATGTCTACATGTTTTGCCTATTGTTCTTCTATTAACACCTCTACATCTGATCTCTTTTTCTTGTTTTCTGCTGCACTACTTCAATAATCAACATATTTTTTTGTTGTTTTGTATACTAAAAATTTTTATTATCTTTTTGCAAAATTTGTTTCTGTGATTTCCAATATTGTAATTTCTTTTTTTTTTGCCTAGCTAAGCAGGTTTTTAAGTTTTCAACCTTTGGTTTTTAGTTCATTAATATTGTGGCATGCTACTTTTATCCCTTTTTTCTCTTTTTTCCACTTCTCTTTTAATTGGTTTTGTAATACTTTTGTATTAATTGCTTTTTCTTTTCCTTTTTTGCATTTCTTTTTTTTTAGATGAGGAGATAATATTTTTTCTTCAAAAACTTTTCTTTCTCTTTGCAGAAAATTCTCAACTTTCTCATCTGTTCTTATTAATTCAACTATGACATCTTTAGGAATGATCTGGTTGGGCCTTCTATGTTCTTTCTTTAGCTATCTTTAATTTTTTTAGTCTTTTTAGTATTTGGCCTAATATGTTTCTATATCTAATATTTGCTTTTGTGTCTTTATTATATTTTCAAATTTTTTTTTTTGGTCTTTTTTTTTTCTGGTCTATACTTGTTGAATTTTTTTTTTCATTTCTTTTGTTCTAATAGCTTTCATTTTCTTGTTTATTTCTTTTATTATTCAGTCTTGTGCTACATTTATTCTTCTTCATATACTTTTTTGGATCTGTATGCTCTTCTTCTAAGTTGAGATCTTTTATTTCTTCTTTCTTTTGTATGTTTTGTATCTTGTTGTTGCTTTTATAAAATTGTTTGTCTAATCTTTTTGATTCAACTTTCCAGAACATTAAGACTCCATTGTACCAGACCTTTTTTTTAGTAGTTATATTCATATCTTCCTGACTTTTAAATGATACTACTGCATAATTTCTCAGTCTTTCTCATCTGTTTGATAGAATGTATACTGCTATTGCCTTTCTGATTTTAAGTTCTCATAGTAGAATTAGTTCAAAAATTCTCTTTAATATTCCTATCAGTCTTGCTGTAAATTGATTTCTTTCTTCTTTCTTTACCTCTTCTTTTTTACTTATTGTTATTTTTGCTAACTTTTTATTTCTTAAAGGAATTATCTATGGGAATGCTTGTTCTTCTTCTCTTTTTACTTTTATTACTGTAGTTGTTCTGTATGCACTTCTTTAGATTCTGCATTCTATTACTTTATCTATCTTTCTTACTAGGCACTTAATTTCATACTCTGTTATCATTATGCCAACTTCAAATATCCATATCTTAGCAACCACTGAACCGATTTTAGCATTTTGACCTTCTTTAGGACCGGAAGGCCTCTCTCTACATCTTATTCTTATGTGACAAAACCTGTTGTCATAGTAAATTAAAGAGTTATTTGCTTTTCTTTGGCAGGTCCTATACTATTAATGCTATTGTGTTTTTTTTATTTTTTTTGTCTATATCTTTTTTTTCTTGGTTTAGTAAATTGTCTTCTGTTCTTTTAGCTTCTTCTTTATTCTTCTTTTTTTCTGTTAGCTTATCTTTCTGCTTTAACTTTTTACTCTTTTTAATCTCCTCTTCCTCTGATTCATCTATATTTGGAATCATTTTAAACCAATCATTATGTTTCTTTTGGATTTTGTTAATTGCTTCTTCTTTGCAGTATTTGCAGTCAAATATGACAATAATTCAAGCACTTTCTCTCTTAAACATTTCTTTGACCTCTTTAACATGTTTGTTAGATATTAGCAATCTTTTAACAAACTTTGTTCTTTTTTCTTGTGAACTATCTGATATATTGTATGCTAGTATTTTTGCTGCATACATTCTTTCATTACTGCATTCTCTGTTTGAGAGTAACCAGATGCTTCATTCTAATAGTTCTTTTATAGTATTATCTTTGTTTTTCTATTATTCAGTTTTATAGATTCTATTTTTTTCATTTCTCTCAGTTTTTTCTTAGTTTCTAATTGTCATAATGATGTCTTTATAGTTTTCTTACATTATGTCTATTTTCAATATTCTTATTTCTTCTTCTATATAGTTGTCTATTTTTGTTTCTTTAATCATCATACTTGTTGTCTCTGTATTTGGAGCTTCTTTGCTTTTGTTTCTTTTTTGTTTCTTTTTCTCTTCTAAACTTGTATTTTGTTGTAGTTCTTTTTAATTTATTATTATATTTACTGCTTCTGTTTTTTGTCTTATTTTCTCTATATACAATTCTGATGTATTGATTTCATCTTTTGATACTGTTTGGACTTTTTTGCTTCTCATATTTTGTATTGCTAGTGGGTGTTGGCTTATGCAATTTATCTTTTCTGCTTATTTTTCTATGCTTGTTAGGTCTCTCATATCTACTTTAATTATTGTTTTATATATTTTTCTTAGTATTACTGTTTCTATTAAATCTGTTTTCCATAGTGCTACTATTACTATATCTCTTATATTAAAATTGTTATCTCTATTTGCTAGTTCTTGCTCTAATTCTTTGCTGCCTATGAGCTTTAGTTTTGCCTCTGCTTTTTCACTTACCAATTTTAGTATTATTGACTCTTCTGCTTTTGCTTATATCATCTGTAGCTGTGTTCTTTGCTGCTTTGTTTACAATTATATATATTCTGTAATACTTATATGTTTATTCTGTTTATATTTGTACATGCCTGTTTGTTTGTCTTTTCACATGCTTACATGTTTTAAACAGATCTGCGATTTCAGGTCTAAGCTATTTCTCTAAAATTTTTGCTTTTTGAGGTTTATTTGGCAAGTTTTGTCTTTTCTTTACTTGCTTTTTGGCTTGTTTTTTTTTATTGCTTTACTTGTTAGTTCTATTTCTAAAGTTCTTTCTTTTTTGTTAAGTCTTTGAGTACAGTTTTGATAGTGGTTTTCTTGTTAGTCTTGATTTTTGTTTCTGCAAGTTTTGTATTTTAGTGATCATACTATTGTTTTTATGTTTGCAACCTCTGTATTTTTCTAATATTCTTTTTTATTTTTTTGGTTGGTAAATTTCCTTTTAGTGTTTGACTTGTACTAATTTAGGTGTTTTAGCTATTATTCTTTTCTACTAATACTTCTTCTTCTTCATAGAATAATATATTGTTCATAACTATTCAATTTTTCTGTCTTGCATTATCTAATAGTTCTTCTACTTGTACTTTAATTTTTCTTTTGTTTGGAGCTGCAATTCTAAATTCTGGCTTTACTATTCTGCAACTTGACTCTTCTATCATTTTCATTTCTAGAACTTTGAACCATTTTGCTGGTCTACCTTTGGCATTGCCTCTTTTAGGAAACTTAATTGTTGTCATATAATCATTTTGTTTTCTTCTTTGTTTATTAATTGATGCACAAACATAATACCTAACTCTTTTAATTTATGTGCAACAATTAGTATAAAATTTCTTTCTAAAATTTTATATATTCTTGTGTTTTTCTTATTAAAATTTGGGCTTTCATAATTAAAGTTCAAAACTAATTGTAGTTCTTTTGCTTTTAGCATTATTAAACATAACAAATTGTTTTTTCATAGCTTTGCACTTGCTCTTAGAATATTTTCTTATTACATGTTTTTAGATACTTTTATTAAATGAAAACTATCTTTTATTCTTATATTGGTTACTGCTTCTTTTGAATCTGTTGTATTAAGTTGATTATGCAAACTAGCAGTAACTGGTCCCATAGTAAGTTAAGATTACCCAAGTTTCTGTAATACATTATGCTATTTCTTACAGATTATATAATTTTTATTTTTCTTTTTGCCAGATCAATTATTAATGTATGTATATTAATTAGTATGTTTTTAATAATCTTGTTGTTTGTAGCATGTAGGTTAACTTGGGTATGATGCACATGTTGTTAATATATAATATTTGGCTGATCATTAGCTTTTTTGGATTTAAACCTCTTACAAATGTTCTTACTATTTCTTTAGCTCTTGACTTTATTATTGATTCTTTAAATTTACAATTTAGCCAAATTCCTAGAAATCATATAATTTTATTTTCATTCTTCTTTTGAATTTACTCTTTGCCAAAAAAGATTGTTTTATTTTTCTTTTCTTTTTTGGTGTTTATTGTAATAAATTTGGTTTTTTTTCTATTAATTTATATATTATTTAAGTTAAAGAAATCTTTTGCTATTTTGATAATTTTTTCTATTTGCTTTTTATTTGATGCAAACATGTTGTATTATCTGCATATACTACTACAGCTTGTTTTCATATTTTAATTTTTTGTATCATAGTCTTTATACTATTATTATATGAAGTGCACAATGTATAGTCTAGACTTGGATCACTTTGAATTCTTTCTAATAATGAGTCGTAGAATATTCTCTAAACTAAAGATGAGATTACTTTATCTTGTTTGTTATCATCTTTAATCTCAAAGGCTTCTGTTGTTTCTAAGTCTGTAATGATTTTTGATTGTCGATTTTCAAACAAATTTAAAATAAAGGTACTTGCTGTTTTTGGTATTTTGAGTTTTTTAAATTCCAAATCTAATGCCACTAATAATACTAAATCAAGGCCTTTTTCATATCTTGAAATACTAGTTAAAGTTCTTTTTTGTTATCTTTTATATCTTCCATTATTGTACAGTCAACTCTCACAATAGTTACACTCACATTAGTCACAATCACACTATAGTCACATAAAGTTACAGATTCAAAAATTTTCTAATAAAATTTTCTCTTAATAGTCACATATAATATTAGATTTCATAATAATCACTATCACATTAACTTCATATACGAAACTTATACTAATATTGTAAAAAATTACCTGCTATAATCACATCACTACTTGTGCAACCTAAAAATTTAAAAATCGTAATGCAAATTCAAAAAAATAAATGATTCATTATATTAATACATAGTGATTGTGATAGTAATTTACACAATTAGCTTAGTTACAATGTTACTGTAAACTACTGACTCATGTATAAAGTTAGTATGTAGTAAATTTGTTATACAATATGAGATTACCTGTATCTAATTAGTTAAATAGGAATGCTGTCTCTTGATTCTTACTAGACTGTTATCAATTTAAATGCTCTATTAACTGTAATTTAAAGACAAACTATGACTCTACTAATAAGAATAAGATTCATTACCTAAATAGTACCTCTGCCAATATGCTCAAAGATGCTAACTAAAAAAGTACATAAATTAAAATAGAGTAAATGGCAATCTATAAAATTAAAATAGGAAAAACCTGGTCCTAGTTATGTTGATACATATTAAAATAGAAGTTGAAATCCATAAGCTGTTCAAGTTTATTAGTAAAAGAAAATTAAATACTTTATCAAAAAAAGCAAAATAGAATAGAATACTTTTCATTGCATTAAATTAGTTATTGATTAAAGGATAGATTAGATAAAAGATAGAAACTTGTTAAAAAAAAATGTATTTAAATCTAAAAATTAATAAAAATTATAAGAATTTCTTGAGCGTTAGTTCAAATATTTTTGTCAAATTATAATTATTTTTTTCTTTGGATTAATAACAGTATGTTTAAAGATAATAAAAATAAAACCAAAAAGCATACTAGACTTACAGCTATACAAAAAAAAGAAATTCAAGAAAAAAAAAAAGCAAACCTTAGCTTGCTAGATGAAGAAATTGCTATAGAGTTTAATTGTGACAGAAGCACAGTATCAAAAATACTTAAACAAAAGCAATGGTCTAATGTAAAGGAAATTTTGCCGAATTCAAATGTGCTTAAAATAGTTGGCCCTAAATTTCCTCAAGTTGAAAAAGCTCTTGAAATGTGGGTTGGTACTGCTGAACAGCAACAGCTCACACTTATTGGTGATGTAATTCGTCAAAAGGCCCTTCAATTTGCAAAATTATTAAATGTTTCAGAGGATGAATTTAAGGCATCTCAAGGATGGCTTATACGATTTAAAGTTAGAATAGGTCTTCAAAATCATCATATTCATGGAGAGGCAGGAAGTGCTCTTATTAATCTTCTTCCACAATTTTGAGAGGAGCTTCAAAATATTTTGGAAGGTTATGAACCATATAATATTTTCAATACTGATGAATGCAGTTTATATTACTGTATAGATCCTAGTTTTTCTCTTTCAACAGTTGCACAAAAGGGTAAAAAAAGGACAAAACAAGAATTACTGTTCTGTGTACAGCTAATATGAGTGGAACAGAAAAAATTACTTCTTTAGTAATCAATAAATCTAAAATGCCAAATGCATTTCATGAAGCATGTATTACTTCCTACAATCAACTACTTGTTGATTATCATTATAATGAAAAGGCATGGATGCGTCAGAACATATTTAAGGTTTATATAATCATTTAATTAAATTTATATCAAATTACTTACTATTAATATTTAAATTAATTTTATGTTCTTAAAAAAGCTTTTAAGTTATTAATATATATCAGTTAAATATCATAGCTGAAGCTAGAAATTTTAATTATTTTAATATAAAATTTTCAAAAATTTTTATGCTAGAGTTTAAAGTTAGTTTGAGTAACAAAAGAGTATAAGTAGATTTTGGCAAGGTTTATATTTTTAAATTGAGGTCTTTAATTTCTAGCTTCAGCTATGATATTAAATTACTTACTATTATTATTTCTATTATTATTATTATTAGAAATTTCTTGATGGTCTTCAAAATAGGTTTAGAATTCAAGAAAGAAAAATTTTACTGCTTGTTGACAATGCTACCTCACATGCTATCAACAATTCCAAAGAGTATCCAAATATTTGTTTACATTTTCTCTCTGCCAATACTACTGTGCACTTGCAGCCAATAGATGCTGGCATTATCAATGCATTCAAAGCTCATTATAAATGCCTCTATATACATTAAGTGATTAATGATTTTGATGAAGGTGTTGAAAAACCAGAAAAAATTGATGTCCTTCAGGCAATGAGACTAGTAAAAAGTGTGTGGGATGAAATAAGTAAGAAGACTATTATGAATTGCTGGCGCCATACCAGAATATTGCCCTTTAGGCATCTCGCTGAAATTTTTCCAGAAGTAGAGTTAGCAGCTAATGAAGACTTAGTGATTTAAGAAGTTCATATTTCTGAAATTGTTACTGCACAATGTGAGGCCCAAGAAATAATTAACCTAACTGATAGCTCTAATATCCAACAACTTGCACAGGATTATCTTGATAACGATGAATTTATTGCTACTGAGGAGGTGATAGATAATAACTGAATCATAAAATTGATTAGTAATTCAGATGTTGAAGAAAATAATGATAAACCAGTAGAAGAAGAAGAACCTAGGATTACCTTTACTGAAGTCAAAAAAAATATCTATTTACTTCTCAAGTTTATTCACCAACAATCTCTGCAGTCTGATAGCTTTATCAAAGAAACTGATAAAACTTTTTTTTATAACTTTCTTTCATGAACCCATAGAGCTTCTACAAGATTGATGAAACAAGGTACACTTGAAGATTTTTTAACCTCCAAATAAACCTGAAAATATTAGAAAAAAACAGTAGGTAACTAAAAATAGCTGTGACTAAATAAAAAAAGTTTTAATTCATTTAGTCATAGACTAATTTAATTAAAATCTATTTGATCATAGCAACAGGTTAATCCCAATCATAGTGGTAAGTAATCCTATTAAATTCTTCTATTTTATTATAAATTAATATTAGGTTATTTGGGTTAAAGCAATCTGTAATTTGGCTACATAGTAGTTATTTAGATCTATGAGTAGTTTTCTAATAATGCAATTTTAAATCTGCGAGTAGTTCTTCATATCACCTTTTTTTAAACCATGTTTCTCCACTACCATTATGCTATTTCTACTTCGCTCAGAGCTGCTTATTCAGAAGCCTTAAGTTTAAAATTAAGATCAAACATTGCTTAAAAGAATTTTTTTATAAAATGCAAAAAGCAACTTTTATTTCTTATCATTACATTACATCTTTATTTCTTATTATTACATTACATTCTATTATAAAAATTTGATTGGTTACCAATAGCAAAATTGCATAAAGTTAAATAGCAAAACTGAAATTCATAAATAGCATGAAACTTTATTATAAAACCCAATCCTTTAGAGATTGTACCTATTGGGAAAACCTCAACCTGTTTATTATTAAATTACCCAGATATCTGGATAAATTACTAAGTCACATAACAGCAATTTTAACTTGAATACAATCGCTACAACTCCTAATCTCTATTTATTATAAAGTTTTATTATTAGAATCTATAGGCCATTTATTTGATTCTAATTATAAAATAAATAGTTTTTTATAGTTGTTTTATATTAGTCACACTCTCGCTATAGTTATATGAATTGCCAGATTTTATGATATGACTATTGCGGGAGTCAACTGTATTAATAATATGTACTGGCTCTTTTGTTGACCCACCTGGCAGTCCTGCAAGATTTGGTCCTTTTAATATATTTTTTCACAAAATATTTGCATCAATCTTTTAGTAAATATTTTGATTATACATTTTTGTAAGGTTTTTAGCAATACTATTAGCCTTATATTGCTTAAATTATATTGCCAATCTAAGTCTTTTGGTATTGGATAAATTTACAACATCTTCTATTTTTTGGAAATTAACTCTGTTTTAATGCATATTTATGTTAGCTTTCTAAAAATTTTTTGGATCTGATTGCTAGCTGCCTTAATTAGCATATAAATAATTTTTGACACATCTGGGGCTGTATTATTTTTAAGTTCTAATAACATTTCTAGCTATTCTTCTTTTGTGATATTCTAATTTAGCTGTTTATATCAAATTTTATTAATTTCTTCTTTTGGCTAATATATATTCTCTTACCTGTTTCTAATCTTATGGCTTTGAAAGTTTCATATTCTGAATTGTTGCTAGAAATGCTTTTTGGTCTTTTCAAACATCTTTTGTAGATTCATTATCAGCTTTCTATTCAAGTCCTTTAGCTCGACAAGTTTGTCTATTCTTATTTTATTTAATAGTTTGTTTAATAGACTTATTAACTACTTGTCATTGATTATTTGATATTTTTTTTCAATGTTTTGCTCTATTTCTTTTAGCCTTTGTTTTTCTATTTCTTTTGCTCTTCTTTTATACAAAATCTTTTACCAGCCATGTATATTAGAGATTATTTCTTCTGTTTATATCTCTGTAATTTTTTCTATACTAGTTTTATATTGCTTATTTAAATATTCTGCTATAATATTAAAATCTTTTATATTTTTAAAAATCAAATCTAATTTAACATTTTTTTTCCCTAAGCTAATCTATCTTTCTAGCTATGATAATGCTTTAGTCAGTTCAGATTTCTTTGCTTTATTGTTTTTTTTTGTTTTTAGTAGTATTTAGAATTTTTTTTTTGATAATGTCTTTCTTGCTATTTCTAATATATTTTTACTTATAACTTCCTATATTTCATTTAAATTTTTTTTAAACTTTTTGGTATATTCCAACCTACATTTTTCTATTCTTTGTGCTAGATTTTTATTTTTAAGCATCCTGTCTAACTCTTCTTTATATTTTTTTTAATTTTTTTTTGCTGCTTTTTTATATAAAAACATTGTTTGATATTGTTCTAAGTTTTTGAGTTTTGACACTTTATGCTATGCAGTTATGTAATTTAATTTCAATCTTGCAACTGCTGCACCATGGTCACTATTTGTGCAATTGAACATATCTTGAATCTCTGCATTGATGAGTTCACTTGCAAGCTCTTCTGTTATTTAAATTTGATCGATTCTTGTACTGGATTCTCTATTCATCTATGAAAATTCTTTACTTCTTAGATTTCATATTCTAAAAGAATCTTTGAAATTTTGACCAATTAGCTATTTTATAATCAGTTCTTTTTTAAAAGAACTATATTTTAAAATGCTAGATTTATTTAGCTTTGAATTAACAATGCAGTTTAAATCATCTATAATTACTATTTGTGTCTGGTAAGTTCTTTTAATATATCTTTCTATAATGCCCTTTGGATTCTTTTCCGTTCTTCTTTATTGTTAGGTGGCATATATATTATTATAACTATAAGTTTTAGTTGTTTGAATATGAAGTTTGCTACTATTATATATTTACTGACTCTATCTATTTGCCCAAGATGTCTTTCTTATCTTTCTTCTACTAGTATTCTAATACCTGAGCCTTTCTTTTTTGTTGTATTTGAATCTAATTAGAAACTTTTATATTTGTTCAGATCTTTTGCAATGAAGAAACCTTCTTTTTTGCTAATATTTGTTTCTATCAGACCTAGTATATCAATCTTATTGTTCAAAACCTATTCATATATTAATTCTATTCTGTGACTATTTCTTTTCATTTTATTAATATTATGACATGCAATGTTTAGTTTCAAGTTGCTTTTTCTAATCAACTTTATTAATAATGCTTCTTTGTATATTAATTCTTAGTTAGAGAGAACTTTTTTAATATTTTTTATTATTTTTAAAGCATCTATTCTTTTTGTACCCTGGTTTTTTGATTTAACTAAAGCATTTTTTAGGAGCTATAGGCAGGATTTATCTGCCTATTGTCCAAACTGTTAAGTTTCTTTAATATTTTTTACAAAATGTTTGATGCTTTTCAATTTATTGTATAATTAATGTTTCTTCTTTTTGTTCTGTACTGTTTCTTGTTCCTTCTTTTTATTTTCTTTTTTTCCTTTTATTTAATTTAGGGTTAATTATTTGTGGCTTTTTGTTACCAAAGTTATAGATATCTTGATAAAAACTTAGTCTTCTTTTTTGTTTTTATTATAATACACTTCTGTGTTTTCTTGTTTGGTTTACTTGACTTTATTTATTTTTTTTTTAATACTTATTTTTCTTTGTATCAAGACAACTTGTTATAATAATAAAAAGCATTTTTTTCCTTTGCTTTTTGGCAATCTTCTTTAGATTCAAAGTATGCAAAGGCTATACTTCTTTTGTTACCATTACTATTGTTTAGTATAAATAATGTCTTAACTCCTAAAGGTCTTAGTTGTCTTAACAAGATTGACTCTAATGCTAATTTTGAAATATCTTATAATGCTGCTTTGTGTTTTCTTCTTTTTTCAAGTATTTCCAAATCGAATCTTTTTAGTATAATTTTATACATTGATCCTTTTTCAAAATGCACTGACTAGCTTGAAGCTAGTAGGTTTATTCTTTGCTAATTCTAATCTGTAATTTGAACTAATGCAGCTTTGTCTTTTTTAGAATTCTCCATTCGAGTATTCTTGTTTTTTCATAAAAACTTAAACAACATATTATACTTTCATATTTTGCATCTTTTGGCAAGTCTCAAATTATTAACATTACTGTTAGATTATTTCTTTTCTTGGGTTGTTCATTTTGTTTTTGTTCTTGCTTTAGCACCTCTTTTTGTTCTGAGATTTTTAATCTGTTTTTAGTAAACTATATAGAGTTACTTATATCTTTAGATGCCCATCTTGATGCATGGATGTCTCCTTGGAATCTGCTTTCTGAATTTTTTCTTTCTTCTACTAATGTACTCTTCTTTGTTCTATTGTTGTATCTTAAAAATATTAGTCTTTTTGACTTCTTTGTCTTTGAATCATATATACTACATTCTGTCATTAATAGTGCTATTTTATTTTTAATATTTGCTTTATTTGAATTTTCAAGCATTTCTTTTTCTATTTTATTTAATAAAACCTCTGCTTGTTTGTTAGCTTTGTCATTTCTTTTTTTATTTACTATTTCTGTTTCTTCTTTTAAGTGCCTTTGTTTAAGACTGCTTTCTTGAATTATTAACTGTATTATTAGTGCTTTTAGCTCTATTTTGTTTTTGTTTTGCTGAAATTTGCTTTCTACTACCTTGTTGTTTGATTTTTTTTCTTTTTTCTTATTGGAGCTATTGAATTTTTTTTCTACTGTTATTTTTTTTCTTTTTATACAAGTTTCTTGACCTACTAGTTGTGACATTGATGATTCAAACTTCATTCTTGTTTCTATATTTTGTACCTCTTCTTTACTATCGTATATTACATCTTGCATATTGTTTTTATTTTCTTTTCTTTCTTGGTTAATTAAAACCTTTTTCTTCATTGTTGTAATCTTTTTCTTAGCAATATTTTTGCACACTTTTTTATATTTGTCTACTAAGACTCTTATAATATATACCTGTACTGTGTTACTTGCATCTAAGAAGTTTGCTATATCTATATCTATTTTTGCAATATGTTCTTTTTACTTGTTTAAGCAGACATGCTTTTTTGATATTGTTTTTTGGTTTAGATTATACAAATCTTTAATTTTTGCTATTGCTATTTTTGTTATTAGTTGTTTGTTTAACTTAAATTTAACTTTGTTCTAGAACTTTTTAAACTAATTACTAAACTAATAACTATGCATACTCTTGTTTGCAGTACCTTATTTAGTAGTTACATTCTGTATTGGTTGAGTGTTTGAACACATGTTATTTTGTTTACCTGTTTGTTTATCCTAATTTATATGATTGTTTACTATATAATTTGTTTACATATTGATCAATTAGCTTTTCAGGATTACAACTAGTTTTTAATTTTATTAAAAATTTTTTAAAAATTTTTGAAAAGCCTTTTGATATTTTAAATGAGCAGCTTCTTTAAGAAGTTGTTCTAATAAACTTATACTGTTTTTGAGTTTCTTTTCTTTTTCTTTAGTAGCAAAAAATCTGTTTCTTAGAGTAGTTTTTAAGTAAACTTTGATGTATTCTTTTTCTATTTTTGTAAAATTGTGATCAGCAGAAAGAGTTGTGTCATTTTTATAATTAGAATATTATTTTATTAAAAAGCTTTGAATAAAATAATAATTACAAAAGGCTTTTTATATATATAAAAAAAATTTCAAAAATTAATGTTTTTTTTAATTAAAGTTCTTATCTTTAAAAAATAATATTTTATTTAAGTTTTTATAAAACATGGATGCCTTTAAAAGCTTTCTTATATTAAAAATTATAACTAGTTGCATATGCACTTTTGATATCTAATTTAAGTAGTCTATTTATCTATTACTATGCAGATTCTATACTAAATATTATATTTGTAACTCAACTATAAGTTTTGTTTATTTAAACCTTCTGTATATGCAATCCTTTTGTATTACAAAAACATCTTTAGAGCATTGTTCTTTCAAGTTTCTAATATTTATTATAGGGATGTTATCCTGCTTTATCGAACACAGTTCAATTCTGTTTGAAACTAAACTCAATGAAACTCGAGTTTTTGTGAGCACATGATTTTTATTATTAAATTTAAACTTCTCATATTCAAAATAAGTTTAAAATCAATTAAATAAACAAAATGCTTAATAGACTTTTTAATTACTATTATTATGATGAAAAATCTGCATTATATTTACATTAATATGACAAAATTAGCTCTAACTCATTTTTAATAAAAGTTAATTTAATAGTATAATAAGATGATAATTAGTTTTTTTTTTTTTTAATATAAATATGTGTTTTTTTTTTGAATTTTACTATTCAATGAATAAAGAAAATACATTTGAATAATTTAATCTAACTGAATCTACCTTTTCAAATCTGATATTTCAAAATGTATTCAAGTCTAAAACACTAGCAAAAATAATGAACTGTTCTTCAAAGTGATTAAAAAAGAACTTTTTCTAGGATGAACTTATTGAAACTAGTGATAAACAACATTGCAAACTTTGCAATCAATTCTATTCAGTAGAAATAGGTTTCTCAAATATTAAATTTCATTTTAAGCTTAACTATTTAAAAAGATAAAATGAACTTATGATAGCTATTAAGAGAAATATTAAACTTTATAGTGCCAATAAGGTTCTATAAATTAACCAGTATCTTCTTAAATAGATTATCACAGATCAACAAGCTTTTTCTCTTGTTAAAAATAAGGATTTTTAACAATTTATTAACAAATTAACATCACAATATTACCTTTCATTAAGACAATTTATTTCACAAAGCATTTTAAAACTATATTATGATAAGCAAGACAAACTTTGCAATTTTTTTAACACAAGTCAACAAAAATTTATAATTACAACAGATGTTTGAACTTCTTGTACTAATTTTGAATTTCTTGCTATTACTGTTCATTGGATTGATGAAACCTGGATTATAAAATGAATTTTATTAGGTATAATACTACTTTATGAAAGACATATTAGCAATTACATAACTGAAAAAATCTTGAATGTAATTTCATTTTACAATATTAGTTCTTGAATCATTTCAGCAACTACTGATAATGCAACTAGTATAAAGATATTTGAACATATATTTTGTAAAAAGCTTTGCTATAAATACAGTAACAAGGACTTTGAACATATCTGCTGTATGGCTCATATATTGAAACTTGCAATTTCTGAAGACATAAAAGTTGTAATTAATTTAATCATGAAGTTGTGAAACTTTATAAGCTATATATATAAATTTCAACCTTTGTCTAAGGAGCTTAAAGGGGTTTTTAAAGCAAATAAAAAGTCTTTTCTTATATCTGACTTGGATGTACTGATGAAATAGAACAGTACATATAATATAATAGTAAAAATATTTCAAATTTGTCAAATGACTAATAACCTTGATAAGGATAATTCTGCTTTAAGGAACTAGTATTTAAGTGAAGCTAAATAGTATGAAGTTGAGGTTAGCATTTTAGTTTGCATATTTTAAAATTCAATAAATTAATTTACTTATCTGTTTTTAAGCTATTGCTATATTACTTGAGCCTATAGCAAGAGCAATGCCAATTTTATCATCATCAACTTGTCCTACAATAGGAGATTTGCACATGATATTTTTTATGATTTTAAATATTTTATGTGGTGCATTAGATAATAAAATTTAAATAAATCAAATTATGCAATAAATGTTTAAAAAACTTAACAATTATTGGACCATTCTCTGAACTTGTTGCAGCATGTTAGTCACATTAGATCCAAATATAAAATTATCTTTGTTTGATAGTGAAAAGATAATAATTATGCATAAGCTACTATATAGCATTTATGCACAGTATAAAAAATTTGGTACACTTATAACTGAAGATGTTAATAATTCATCAAGGAATTACTTTAGAAAATATTATAATAAAAAGTTGAACACTATTAATGTTCTTGAAGAATATCTTTTGACTATTAAAAAAAATTGTAATCTTTTGGACTTCAGAAAAATACAATCTGCCAATATACATTATTCTGGGTTCTCAAAATAGCATATAATTACTTGATCATACAAGCAACAAGCATACCAAGTGAAGAAATATTTTCAAAGGCAAAGAATACAATTGACCTAATACATAATTGATTGTTTGAAGAAAATGCTTTTGCAAGTTTTTGCTTAAAGACCTAGTACAAAGCTGATATTATTGACTGTAATGAAGGTTAATAAATTAGGTATAATAAAATTGTGTAGGTCAATAATTAAATAATAGCAATAGATGCAATAAATATTATCATACAAAATTATATATATTCAAATATATTTGCTTTAATAAATTAGCATGTTTTATTAAATTGCTTAAGCAAGCATAATTATTAATATGTATATATAAACTAAATTTACAAACTGATTTTATATATATGCTATGAAACAGTATTCCAACAGGTTTTTGAGCATAAACTAACTTGATAAAGCAGGATAACATCTCTAGTTTATTAGTATCTTTAGAACTACTTTATTCTTAACAAGAAACTTATATATTCTATATATAGCTAATTTAGTTTTATATAACATGCTGTTATCCCTTAAACTGTCTCATTTTAGCAGGCAAATTTGCCTGCTAAAATTATTAAAAAAAATTTTATAAGTTAAAAAAAAAATTTTATGTGAATCTTTATTAAAATCGTCTAAAATAACGCCCAAAGGCTCGGATAACATGGTGAACTACAAAGTTCGAACATGGCATATGTTATGCAACAACAACAAATAACACAAGTTCAGGTTACACAAAACATGAGGCATCAACATCACGAATTTTTTTTTGTAATCAAAATTTTTGGGTCTTTCGAGCTGATTTAAGTACTACATGCTTAAGCAAAATTAATGATGCAGTCATGATCTTTACAATTTGCATTAATATTACTTAAAATCAGGATATAGGTGATACTAAATCGAATTTTCAAGATTACCAATTTTTTAGGATTTCATCTATCAAAATTAATATTTTTGATCATGTGATATTTAGTGACATCATGGTATTAATTGATAAATTAAAAATATCAGATATGTAATATGCATAAATTAAGGCACTGTTAAATAAATAAATAAAATTTTTTTAAAAAATTATTATTTGCTTCGCTCATTGCCGCTTCGCACACCCAACCACTCACCTAAGCTAATGTAGTACTGGCCCTTAAAGCCAGTTCGCCCATCCACCCAGCTAATGCTAGCTTTGGCTCCTAAGGCCACTTCACTTACCTACCTACCCATTGACATTGCTTTTAGTTTTCAAGATAAAATCCAAGAAAGCAATTTCGAGTTTTATTACAACAAAGAGGCACATTGCATGATAAATACCAAACCTGGCTTTGGTGTAGTGTTTTGCAATCCATATCCAATTCATTCTTACTTGCCAGTCAAACACACCAATGGCATGTTTCTCATTGGTCCTTTCATATGACCAAATGGTTTCCGGGCACCAACTATTGATCTGAGAGCTTAAAATTTTTTGTAACTTTGGGTTTTTTTATTTTTCAATTTGAACTACTTCTTAATTGAAGTTCACATGAATCGTTCACAAGCTCAATAAGATTTCAAACAAGTTTATTACAGAACTCTTTATGTTCTTGCATCGATCCTAAAATTTTAGTAATTAGGTATGCATTAATAATAGCGATGTCTAAGCCAAAAAAAAAAGGCATCCAATTGCATCACACAGTTTGCTGAGTGTCATAATAGGATCGCAATTGGTCGGCAACATCCACACTGTTCATGTTATGATTGTAGTCATCAATTACTTTTGGAATTTTTAATTTTTTTTTTGGCTCAGAGCCAAATACTGCTCGAACCTTTGCTGTGTTGGTACTTGTTTCTCTTGGTCACCACCTTTCTTGTTCAATTTCACATTTTTCACCCACAAGACTGTGAATAGTTGATAGCATTGTGACTGGCCCATTGTCTTGCCAAAAAATAGCCAATGCACCATTTACTTCAACACCAGAACGGACGTCCCAATCTAATTTAGCACCTTTATCTACTTTTAATTCCTTTGGAAATCTAGCTACCGTTTTTCGAACAGTTCCACAAGCTCCAACGCTGATTTGTCGAAGATGCTGAAAGAGAGGAACACTGGTAAAATAATTGTTTATGTATATATTGTAAGAATACTGTTTGTATGGAAGTTGTTCAACAAGGTGAAGAACTTGAGACCCAACTTTAGTAAGACTATTCACTTTTGCAACATTACTTGAGGCGATGTATGATGTTGGTAGAAAAGTGTATGTGTACCCGGATTCGCAAAGAGAAAAAATCTTGAAACCTTCCAGAACTGGCTTATTTTTCATTCGCACTGTATGGATACTTTTTTCAGAAAATCGTATTATCATTTTATCTACTGAAACATTTGATTCTGGTGTGTAGTACTGTTTCGAAGCCTCACAAATGTGGGAAAGTAGTAGTTCTACTTTATTAAAATAATTTTTTAATATAGATGTGAGGGCGGAAGAGGAGACATGAAAAAACCTCTTTATTGATTCAAAGCATTTGAATATCATTTGCTTTGAAATTTGATGAATCAGGAGCCTTGGATCTTCATTCCAATATTGGTTATGGGATGGCAACTTGAAAAGTCCTGATAAATAACCAAGGCAACCCAAACAAGAAGCTCGTTGCAGGTTATATCTTCCCATTGTCTATCAGTAACCCCTGCACCTTTTGTTGAAGCGTATTCATTCATATTTGCAACTATCATGTCCATCATGGACATAGTAAAAAAAAGTAAAAAAAAATCAATTGGTCTGAAAACACCAACTTCAATATATGGTGGCAACTAAACACTCACACGACGCAAAGGACTTGGGTGAACCAATGGTTCAAAGGTAGGTGGTGGTGCTAGTTGGAGGGCTTGTTTACGTTTTCTCTTAGGGACACTTGTGTCTGCAGCATTTTCATCCTTATTCTCATTATCTGAATCTGAGTCATTTAAAAAATATTGACAAAATGTTAAAATTGGTACATATTCATTATTATCGTCATACATCTCTATATTTTCCAAAAGAGATGACAACGAACTTGCAAACGACAAATTTGTAAAAGGCGAAGTCTTAGACATAATGATAGTTTTTTTTTTTTTGTTTTTTGCAATTTTATGTATGGTGGGATTTATCAAGTTGCTTAAACATTGCAATAAAATGAAAAGCCGATTGGTGGTACAACTTGAAAGAGCTTTTCACCTGTTCCCAATTTAGCACAGTATCATTAATATTAAAGTTTAAGCAATTATTATTCATAAGTGCGTGAAAATATAATGGTTAATAGGCTAGTCTTTATTTGTAATACAAGAAAAGCGAAACTCAAATATGTAAAGTAGGCAAGAAAAGGTTCTTTATTTAGTAATATAGTTGAGCCAAAAAAGGAATTGTTATGTGATCGTACAATTGTTCCAAAAAGGGATCTATTTTTTAAAGCGATTACTAACTCCTTTTATAGTCTTTCTATTAGACTCAAATTAGCTATTGCGCAAAAATGTGATCATCGATTTTTAACTTGAAAAATGCTGCAATCAGTTTTAATTACAAAATGATCTACATACCATTTAATTTATTATGACATTTTTTGTAACATTGGTTGTATAGCAAACTTTAATTTTAGCTTAATAATATAGAGGGACAAGCTTAGTAAAATTAGGCACAATTACATAAAAACTAATATAAAAAAATTTTAGCAGGCAAATTTGCCCGCTAGACGGTTTAAAGGATAGGTAAAAGCCTTCTTAATTTTATATTATAACAATAACATAGTATAGGGAATCCCTTATAGGTATATGCAGTGTCCAAGAGAAAAGTATAGCTTCTGTTAAATATTGTCAAAAATCTATACTTTTCTTTAAGACAGTTCAGAAAAGGTAATATAATACTAATAACTTTACTTTATTTTACTAAAAGAGGATAAACTTTGTCTGTAGAAATTGCCCTAGAAGGGAAATATCAATACAGTTTATAGTCAAAAGCTGTTTATTAAAGTAATAATGAGAAAGACTATTTTTAGGTTTCTGTTTCTAAAGAATTTCAAGATGTGTTTACAATATTAAAAAAAAGAGTAATATCTGTTGCTTAATCATACTTGGAGAATTTAGTAGAGTTTATATATCTGTAAACTAAGTGGCTAAGTAGCCAAGTAACTAAGTGACTAAACAACTAAGCACTAAGTGATTAAGCAACTAAGTAACTAAGTGACTAAGTGATTACTAAGTGACTAAAAGGTTCTAGCAACTAATGACTAATGATTACTAAGCAACTAATTACTAAGCAACTAAGTGACTAAGTAACTAAATGACTAAGTAACTAAGTGACTAAGTAACTAAGTGACTAAGTGATTACTAATTAACCAAAAAGTTTTAGCAACTACTAGTAATAATAATAATAATATAATAATAAAATATCTAATAATAAATAATAATAATATACAACTCTTTTCAACAATCATTCAAACCAAACTTTTCAAAAAGTCAAACTACAGAAAAATGATATAGTTAATATATTAAACTTTATAAATCTTTTTCAGAATACTGTACATGCATAGTTAAACATTGAAATAGAGTTGAAAAAGATGTTGCAGCTTTGTGGTAATAGTTTAAATACACTTTAGGACTATAAAAGAAGTAGTTGATAAAAGCCAAAGTTTTTTATAAAGTAAACAACAAAGTTGAATATATTAGTTCTATACAACTATAAAACCTACAAGGAACACCTATAAAGATCAAGAACTTACAAAAGCTACAAAGTTGATTTACTTCTTGCCTTTATTTTGCTTTGAGGAAATTTTGTAAAAGTGGATGATTTAGTTATCCCTTCCTAAAGATCAATACATAAAACTACCAAAACAGTTAACAGTGTTTACTTTTTAAACAGGTTTGTTAATAACATAAATCAAAACCAAACAGTAATATAAACATAACTATACTCATGCCTTAAAATACTAAAAACTCAAAAATACTGCCTTCAAACTAATTAGTACTTTATACTGACCTTCTATAATCAAGTCAAAGATTTTTTTTCTATATAGTTTTTTGTTAAATAATCTAAGTAAATAGAAAAATAGTAGAGTTATTTCTATTTAGTATAGTTTATAATTTTTAAAGACCCAACACAGATATATAATTGTAACTATCTGATATTTGTAAATTGCAAGTTTCACATATTTTCTTTTTTCTTGTTTATTCACTTTCCTCTTTTATTTCTTAATTTATATCTTTTATCATTTATCTCTATATCTTTGTTTTGTTTTTTACAAAAAATTTTTTTTTTGTTTTTTGCTTTCCTATAAAAAGATGTTATCAGATTAGTGATGTCCTATTGTAGAGTAGCAGTCAGACAAACAGTTTATCTCTAACTAGGATAGTGCAGCAGGTCATACTTAGATACCATTTGGATAGTTGAGTAATGCTAGACTTATATATTAGAAAAATTCTATGTAATCTGTATAGTTTCAAGAATTCTAATAAAGTACTAGTGTGACTGCTAAAGTTAAAAAAAAAAATAAAAAAAATAAATAATAATAATAAAATAATAATAATAACTAATAATAATAAAATAATAATAATTCATTTTATAATATTTCTGTTCTTTTTAAAAATTTACTTTATAAATTCTATGTTCTAATTAATTCAAGAAGTTGGATATACTCATCATTCAGCAACTTGATAATATACATTGTGGTCATATGCTTCAACTATAAGGTTATTTCTTTTAGTCATAATTCAAGGACTTTATATATTCTAAAAACATCTTCTAAGTATCTTTTACTCTTCTTATTATTTAAATATTCTAGATAAGGTCTTTAATCTCAGAAGAATTATTGGACTTAGAGATTATTTGTTCTAAGTAATAATAAGCTTCAATTTTCTTGTTGAGGTTATGTTAAATATGTTCAGAAGTGGATAAGAACTTTAAGATTCGATTAACTTATTTTTTTCAAGTTCTTTCAGAAAAAAGATTGTTTATACTTTGAATTGTTAGTACTGGTGTCTGTTTCAAATCATTTATTATTTAAGTTAAATAATTAGTATTATTAATTTCCAACTCAAGAGATGCTTCATTAAGTGGAGTTTCAATTAGTGAAGGTTGTATTTCTTCTAGTTATAGAAATTCATTAATATTGAATTCTATAGAGGCTTCTATTATAAGGTTTAAGTTGATAACTTTTTCTGGTTCTTTATTATTTCAAAGAATAATATTTTGAGATGATATATCTAAGTATTTTTGAGATGTGAGGTCCTGTTTTCAAATTTGGAGAAAATTGTTTAAAATGATTACTGTTTTTAATTATAATTTTAAGAATTTTATTTTTAGAAAAATTTATATGATTTAAGGATAAAGGGTATATAGATTATTTTTATATAGTTTTATATAGTATTTTGAAATTTTTATATAAAATTAAAAATATACTACTTATAAAACTTTTTTAAATTAGGGGTGTGGTGACCTAGTGAAGTGGTTAGGTTGTCAACCTCCAAGTGGCAGGTCCAGAGTTCAAATCCCAGTGTCGATAAAAAATTTGAAAATCTTCCCTGTGTTATAGTTAACTGTCTTTCACAATTGGTTAAGATAAGACACTTGTAATCTATATCATATCAGCATGACTGACAGGTCACATGGCATTTGTGTAACAGTTATATGACATTGTCCTTTGGGACAAGGTCTGTGGTTACATAAAGAAATGCAAACTAGTACTGGGCAGTACAAACCTACAATAAGTCCTCGTGGCCATGTAAATCATAAGAACCAATAGAAAAAAGATGGTGTTAACATTAAGAGTTTTACACATTTTTGATCATAACTTTTGATGTACCAAACCAATTTGGATGAAACAACCACCA
>CAJVQA010001992.1:0-23351 GCA_910591915.1 Cetraspora pellucida
GTAAAACTTACGTCTTGATCGCCTTTTCAGTCTTTTTCAGTCGACCATTTCTGGAATTTAATACTTAAATATAGTTATATAGTAAAGTATTCACTTCTAAGTGAAGTTCGCCGGGTTACTGATTATTTTTGATTATTTTTACATAGTGAATGTTAACTCTCTTCCGCACGTATTGGTGGTATTAACGATAGTTTTTAGTTAGTGAAACGTTACGTTCTCAAAAAGTACTTTAAAGTGTATAAATAAGTTACCCGGGCAATTGATTTACACCAGCCAATCATACGAAAGTCTTCCTATGTGGTCCCGGCAGAGTATTTACGTTACGTTATCGGGCCTCACAATATATATGCATATATATATATATATATATATATATGCAAAATATATATTGTCGCGGGGAAATAGCGCGGATACAAGGATGGAGCGAATGCGACGAATTGTCGCTCCAGAATCGTTGACGTCGCGTAACGTTACTCGAAAGCGAAATGCGGCGATACGATTTGGCAATGGCTAAGGCGGCTCTCGAGTAAGTTACTGGGTACGTATAGAGACTTTTCAAATGAACGTTTTATGTCTATTACACTCTTGATACTTTTTATATTTTATAAATATTCTTATTTATTATTACTTCCTTTAATTTACAGGAGTAAAAGGGCCGGGGGTCATGGGGGGTCCTATCCCACTTAACAACAAAACGGAGGGTTTTTATAACGAATTATCAGGGAAGTATACTTGAGAACATTCTCCCTTTCTTGCTTTAATGTTTCCTTTTCTGCTAATTGTATAATCCCACATTTTTAACTCATGATTCTGTCTTTTAATTACCTTCCTATTTCGTAGGTCCCGCTGATGGAGCTACAGCCGCATTTCCCTAAACGTCTTTGCGGGTTGAAGGCTCTGTTGTAAGCCCGTGAAAGTAAGTATCACACCTTTTTCCTTGTTGCACGTCGTGATGGTTCTACTAAGTCTTACTTCCTTTTTAGGTTTAGCGATAATTGTCGCATGTGGGGCCCAGGCTTACAATCGTGGGTGCTTGTTCCGAATCTTGGGGCTTCTCTTGCATACAATGGGGAGAAATCGGGTTACACGATCGCTGATTTTGGGTCACGATCCAGCTTGCGATTCCGGTCACGTTTTCGGTCACGTTTCGACGATCGTTACGCAACGGCTCTAACCGGATTTCCCTCTAACAATATGCAAAATATGCAAAATAAAATTACTTTACGGAGATCCTACCCATATTCGTATAAATGGTTAGCATGCTTTACAAACCGGGAAAAAATATGCTAATCATACAAGAAATAAAGTTACATTTTATGATAATCAAATCCAGACACATAACTGATCTACAGTTACACATCGAAGTAATCTTGTATATGTTTTAACGAGAAACTAGTTGAAGCACTAATCGAATTCTGCATAAGAAAACAAACTTTGAATTATGTGGGTGTTAACTTATATTTGGATGATAAATTACCATATGAACACGTTGATTTCTAATCTCTATAAATTACTTTTAGAATTTATTTATAGACAAGATAACATCATTTATAAAATTTTGAGGGTTGTGATAGTTTAATGCACATATTATTATTTTTAATCTATTTAGTAATACGTATGACAGTTATACCAAAGATTTAAATATATTAGAGTATAATTTTTAAAAAACGCTTTTGCAATTTAAAAATTAAAACAATTATCTTCGAGATTTAAAGAAATCAAAGTGGTATTATGGTTTTTTTTTTTTTTTTTTTTTTTTTTTTGCAACAAATCTCAACTAATTTAAGTTTTCCAAGTCATAATATTCACCTGAAAGATTAATGTTTTGAAGTTTGAAGCATATTTTTTATCTTCGATACTATGCTAGTAGCTCAAGGTTTTTTTTTCATATTTTATGTTTTTAATCGGTTGTTCATTAGTGTCAAAGTTTTGAGTATTGACTTGTTTATGGGCGATTAGTATGTTCACTGTCCAAAAATTGCTTGTAAAGATTAACTTATTGATACTTCCTAATTTCCTTGTATATTTGAATAACAATCATCCAACTAAAGCTTTTCAAAGGACCAAGACTATAAATATCTAAGAAGGAAAATCACATGTAATACAATCCAATTTTAGAAATGATCTAACACTAACGCTAAAAGCAAAGGTTACGTATAAAGAGCTTAATAAGCGCCACACAATTAATTTGTACGTACCATATACATACGTATACTCTGTTTGGTATGTGAAAATGGCATCCAGTCAGATTTACAGATTTTGGGTTTTTCATATAACTATATTTTGTCTCTGGTACAGTGATTAACGTTACATCTTAACGTTAAAATTATGGATGATGAGTTGAATCATAAAAGACATACGATTTACGGAACATGCGCACATTGTAATCGATATAACACATCAAGAGCTTGGTGTCAGACATGCGACCCTCAGAAAACAACACAAGGATGGACAAGTGGAAATAAGGATGTTGATAATTGTATTAAAGAATTTCAACTTAAAGCTACAAAATATGAAGACATAATCGAATGGATTCCTTTTAATAGATTAGATAATATTCAAAATATTGGTGATAGACTTTTAGCAACCTGGTCGGATGGAATAAGATATATAAAAGATAAATATATTCATAGTGATAAATGTACACAGTCACGTATACCATCATATGGAGTAGAGCTTAAAGTATCAAATAGATCACCAAATTTAATCGATATGTTAAAAGAAGTGAGTTAAAAATATCAAATTATTATTGTTTTGTACTAATATATATTGCTTTATTTTTAATTTATATTATATATTAAATAAAGTTTACAGACTACGTACTGTTAAAAAAGAATAACGAACTTAAAATATATGGGCTAACTCAAAACACATCCACAAATGAATATATGCTAGTATTCGATGATGAATTTAGTTCTAAAAGAGATAGGGAAAATGGAAAATGTGCACATTGCAACCGATATAACACATCAAAAGCTTGGTGCCAGGCATGTGATCCTCAGAAAACAACACAAGTATGGGCAAGTGGAAATAAGGATGTTGATAATTGTATTAAAGAATTTCAACTTAATGCTACAAAATATGAAGACGTAATTGAATGGATTCCTTTTAATAGGCTAGATAATATTCAAAAGATTGGTGATAGACTTTTAGCGACTTGGTTAGATGGAATACGACGTGTGGATGAGAATTGGTGGGGAAAGAGATACACACAGTCACGTATACCATCATATGGAGTAGATCTTAAAACATTAAATAGATCACCAAATTTAATCGATATGTTAAAAGAAGTGAGTTAAAAAAATATTAAATTATTATTGTATTGTACTAATATATATTGCTTTATTTTAATTTATGCTTATATCATATTATATAAGTTTACAGACTACGTACAGTTAAAAAAGAATAGTAAACTTAAAGTATATGGCCTAACTCAAAACACATCCACAAATGAATATATGTTAGTATTCGATGAATTTTATAATAAAAGAAAAATAAATTATGGGAAATGTGCAAATTGCAACCGATATGACACGTCTACAGTTTGGTGCCAGACATGTGATCCTCAAAAAACAACACAAGGATGGACAAGTGGAAATAAGGATGTTGATAAATGTATTAAAGAATTTCAACTTAATGCTATAGAATATGAAGACGTAATCGAATGGATTCCTTTTAATAGATTAATTAATATTCAAAACAGTGGTGATAAACTTTTAGCAACATGGTTAGATGGAAAACGTCATGTGGATTGGGATGGATTGAAAAAGAAATCCACACGCTCACGTACACAATCACGTACACAATCACATGAAGTAGAGCTTAAAGTATTAAATAGATCACCAAATTTAATAGATATGTTAAAAGAAGTAAGTTTAAATTATTATTGTATTGTGCTATTATTGTATTGTACTAATATATATTGCTTTATTTTAATTAAAATTATATATTAAAGAAGTTTATAGATTACGTACAGTTAAAAAAGAATAGTGAACTTAAAGTATATGGACTAACTCATGACACTGTAAAAAATGAATATATGTTAGTATTTGCTAACCAATTTGCTAATCAATTTGATTCTAAAAGAAAAATTTTGAATAAAAAATGTGCAAATTGCAACCGATATAACACCTCTTACGCTTGGTGCCAGACATGCGATCCTCAGAAAACAATACAAGAATGGATAAGTGGAAATAAGGATGTAGATGATTGCATTAAAGAATTTCAACGTCAAGCTACAGAATATGAAGACGTAATCGAATGGATTCCTTTTAATAGATTATTAAACGTTCAAAAGATCGGTGAAGGTGGATTTGGCTCAGTGTTTTCAGCAATGTGGTTAGATGGTAAAAGAATAATTTCAGGCGAAAAAGAGAAATTTACGCAATCACGTACACCACTATGTATAGTGGCACTTAAGACATTACCTGGCTCACGAAAGAATTTTTTAAAAGAAGTAAGTCAAAAAGTTTTACTAATGACTTAATATAATAAAACCTCCATAAGTGCACGACCTTGGGACCGAATTTTAGCGATGTGCACCTATGCCGTTCGAAGTTAATTCTTCGGTTAACATCACTTTGGAACTTTTGGAGGAGGGGTAAAATGAAACGAACGTATAAAAATTGGTCAATTTCATTGGTCGATGTAAATATAGTGACTGGTGAAAGTTACCCAGCGTTTTGATTGGTTGTTCATTTTTCGGGGGGAACTTCAGCTGGTGATGTTAACCGAAGAATCAACTTCGAACGGCCTTAGAGAGCAATAAAAAAAAGTCTATTTATGGAGGTCATGTATGTATTTGAGCCAGAGTTTAAGCGTGCATTTAAAGAGTGTGTTTGTGTATTAATAGAGAGTACACTATAGAGGTTTGTATAGATAAATTATTAACGCAAATCTATTTATTTAACAAGTTTAAAAGCTATGCTGAATGTAGATTGGCGGGTAACGATCTTGAAGTGTATGGACTAACTCAAAACACAGCCAATAATGAATATTTGATGGTGTTTCAATATGCAAATAAAGGAAGTCTTCATAAATTCCTACTATCTAGTTTTAGAGAACTTAATTGGAAAAATAAATTAAAGCAACTTGTTGAAATATCAAGAAATTTATCGATAGTTCATAAGGCAAAATATTTTCATGGAGATCTTCATAGCGGTAATATATTGCAACATCAGTATCTTAATGGAGATCTAAGATCTTATATTGCAGATTTAGGATTATCTCGAAAGAATGATGATTCGGAGCTAGAAGATGGTATTTACGGCGTTTTACCTTATGTTGCCCCCGAAGTGTTAATTGGACGATTATATACAATTGCAGCAGATATTTATAGTTTTGGTGTTATTATGACTGAAATGTCCATAGGAAGACCACCTCATTATGATTTAGAGTATGATGTAGAGTTAGCTATTAGTATATGTCCTAAGTGTTTACGTCCTGACTTTGCTGAAGGCACTCCCGAATGCTATATGAAATTAGCAAATCAATGTATGGATGCTAATCCTTCTAATAGACCTATTGCATCTGAAGTCCATAATGAATTATCTAAATGGTATAATATAGTAAATTTGAGTTCTGCAAAGCATGAAAATGAAATAACAATATTAGAAGCATTCCAGTATGCAGATGTGGTTATTCCAAAATTATCAACTGAACTGCCAATTTGTCTTAAAGATAAACTAACAAGCAAACTACTTAACTTTAAAAACCTTTCGGAGTCAATTAATTGTCAATCTGCAGAGTTGTCAAAATTACATGGTGGATAATTACACTTATTATATCTGATTTTTATTTAATTGATAAAAATTTAATGACACATTTTAATTTTTTTAGATTCTGGATTATGTGATTTTTCAGTTCCTAAATAATGATATTTCATATAAGTATTTAATAATTTTTAAATTTTTAAAATATAAAATATTAAATTACTATTAATACTTTAATTTCTATGGCTAAGGATGTAATCTATATTTATGGATAGATAATTCTGGTCTGATCGTCCAGTTATAATATTAAATCTAACTTATGTGATCAATTTCAGTTTCTAAGCGTTTCCAATAATTCAAAATCTACTTTTAATTGAAACTAATCTAAACCGGTTTCAATACAGTTAACCACGTAGCTAGTTAAAAAACAGGTCCTTGTTTCTTTAATTCAAATTGGTTATCATCTGATATGCTAAAAATTGGGCTTATTTGGTTATTTATAGTTATCGAAATTATGTATTTCATAAAAGTAGAACCAGTATTTGAAGCTTTTAACTTCAGAAAAGTGTTAACTTCTTTATTTGTAGTATCTTTGTACGAAAATTTCATTATTAGTAACTCACGTTTGTAATTTTTTTAAATTGCTATTTGGGTGCGCAGCACATATAAAAATAGATATATATTTTATATATAATTCTATTTTTAGATGTGCTGCTTTTCTATTAGCGACACTCATTTATTATAAAACAAGTCGCTTTTAACCAGTGTTGATAGTCGAATTAACCAATAGTATTGATGAATAATTAGACTCAGTTAATATATTTATTATCTAATTGACCAATTTCCAACACTGGTTTTAACGTTATTTACAGTATTTCGATAATAAATTTCCTATTATATCTATTAAATTATGTTAAAATTCCGCGAGTTTGTAAAATTTAAACGTCGAAATTAGTTGGCTTGTTTAATATTTTGTATTATGAGCCCATTTATAAAAATCTTTAATTGAATAAATATTGTTCACGTATTTAAATAAATTAGAAAGTATGTTTTTTCAAAATTTGTGATGAAATGAAGGTATTTGGGTATAAATAACATTTGATATATTGAAAATTTATAAAAAATATAGAAAAGCTTGCAATAGTTAATTATATTAATGGGCAAATTACTTCATCTCCATCAAAATACAAAAAATTAAATGCTCTACGATTATGTAATGGAACACAAATTCACCATATAACGAGTGAAAAGAAATTTACGAAACGTAAAAAAAAGTGCATTCACATGACAATGACCTGAAAAGAATTAAACTCAAACACTTTCCGGTTCTGTAACGGGATTTCAAGCATATTACGTATTTATAATGAATAAAAAGAAAGTTATCAAGTCGATTAATTACGGCAGGCTTTATAAGCATTTAAACTATAATAAATTAATGTCAATAAAAATTTTTTTTTTGGTTTTGTATCTGTTGAATACGTCTGATAATCTTTTACATTTTTAACAGTATCATTTATTTGTAACAAACTTAAATCTTGAAAGGAACCATTTTTTTTGCTGAAGCTGAAATTAATTAGATGCAGTAAATTCAGCCAAATTTCAAATCAAGCCGCTAATATTCTTATGTATGTATGTATGTCATTTACATATCTTCATATATCCATATTCAGTAAAATAAGTCGGTCATAAATATTTACCAATCTTAAAACAAAAAACGCGAAATTATAAATTATGACGTTCTCAAACATTTCACACAATGTATTCAATAAAGAATCTGATTGGTCATTTTAGTTATACCAGCAACAAATCCTCTATCTAATTTGTTGATGCACCATACGATTTGTATATGATTGATATTTTTCACAGTTCCTAGGTTACTGTGTCAAAACATACATATTATATCTCTAGATGTTACACTGTATTAACAACTTTTAGCAATTTTACAGCTTGTTCACTAAACGTTCACTAAATCTTCTATCTCAATATGGCCTTGACATCAATTTCAAAATTTCTTAAACATACAAATTTTTACCGTCGGTCAAAATGAAAAGTGTTAAAAATATTTCGACTAACTTTTATATTTGCACCATATGCCTGCACATTTGTCTATATGTGTTGGAAGTTTTATGAATTAAGTAAAGGAGAAAAAATATTAATTTACACACGAGAAAATTTACTATTTGTTACAGCACCGAGTATTTATAGATTCATAAAATGTGTTCATTTTAAATGATGACTTTTATAATTTAATAATCATTTAATAATCATAGATTTATATTTTTCATCCGGTTCTAACTTTACTATAGGTTGTGAATATTCTTTTAATGATAGGTATATTACTACGATTGTATACTACTTCGATTAAAATTTTCCAAGATCTTTGTGTAATTATTAATTCCCAATTCAAACTTTAAGGCTTCCTTACAATGGCAGTCAATTGCATTGCACACAAAAAATACAACAAGTCGCAAGTCATTTATTTGTTCCTTATATTGCCATTTTTATATCAAATGGTTTACAATTAAGAAATTATTTATTGTTTAATCCACCTGATATGACTGGAATTAATTTCGACTCAAATCCAACTGAATTTGCTAATATCACTAGTATTTATTTCACCATAAACCAACCTAGAAATCAAAAGAACATAACTCTGTTTTGGGCTTTTGATTCAGGCATGTCTTATGCTAAAGAATACTTAAATTGATCGTTTTATTACTAAAAAATGTCGAATATTTACAGAAATGGACCCATTTCTTAACGAAAATTTATATTATCAAGAACGAGATCTCATGGATGAATTTATAAATGCAAATAAGTATATCGTCGGAACTGGGGGTAATTTTGATTTTAATTTAGTTGCCTTCGTATTTTACAATTATAAATTCAAATACACATGTTTTGTATGTATGTTATAGCTTAATCAATTCAGATTTAGCAAACATATCCGCCAATCACTTATTCATAAACTGAGTACCTTATTTTCATTGCAACCTCAATACAAAAAAATCCCGTATATTACTTCAATATGGGTAAGCATCAAAGGTATTAGAAAGTATAATGTATTTATTAAAATACTTAATTTTAAATATTATTTTTAACTTCAATTTACAATATATGGGAGAATAAGTTGCTTGTCAACAAATGTCGAAATAGAATCAGAAAAACTGTAAGTTGCATAAATAAATTTGTTACCCAAATTTTCAACTTTAATTGTTTATTAATCAAATTTTTTAACTTTAATTATTCAAGAATTTTAACGCTTTTGGACGTTTTTGGCTTGGTTGGAGGCTTGTTTACATTGCTATCTACGATCTCTGTAATATTATTTGGTAAGTTACTGTACTAATTCGTTTTCTTATGATTATTTGGTAAGTTACTGTACTAATTCGTTTTCTTATGATTATGTAGTAAATGTTAATATCTTTTATGATAAATATGTTGATCTTAGGTTTCATAAATGTACTGAAAGTAAAGACAATAAAACCCTATAAAATTTTTATAACCAAATTTTTAGCCTTGATAGGTATTATATAACAATGTATTTTAAGAATTCAAAATGCTGAAAATCACCTCTATTTGTTATTATCTTTATTTTTATATATTTAATCCCAAAAATGAAAACATAGCCAATTTTATCTTTTCTGGTATATTATCATCTTATATATGAGTGCTGCCAAGAGAAAACCTACATGTTGTACTTTTTGAATATTTATTTTTAATAAAAATATCTTAAAATCAGACAATTTAGTACCTATTGCTCTTAATATTATTTGAATCGTCTTATTAAGATAGTTCGAATAATGCCTGATTTTATGATATTTTTATTAAAGTAAATATTCAAAAAATATAAAACGTAGGTTTTCTCTTGACTGCATTCATATTTAAAACATTAATATCTGTCGTAATGGTAGTCGACATGCGTCTGGATAAGAGCTCAGCCAACAACTAAAACATATCGGCTGATTTGATTTTTTGGGCCTTTTTTCGATAAACTGTTACGCGAAGTTTGCTCCTAAGATTGAAAAAGTAACCAATGAAGTGCTTGTCACAAGTAACAAATAAGCTTTTTCAGCATCTAGGCAAGACGAAAAAAACGAATAAAACCCAATAAAACGACCATGTTAAGCTATAGAAAGAAGCATATTTACCGTTTGCTAAATACTCGGGTATTATATTAACTGTGAAGGGTGAAATCAGAAGCAATTTTTCAAAACAAATGGACTTTTAAACTTACTTTTGGCTTATAATTAAATATTGTATTTCGTAATTTCCTACATACTTAATTATAAATGCAAAGCTGGTTAGAAAGGTCGTTTTTGTAAAATTTCCTTCGTAATAAATTTTCGTGTAAATTTTTTGATAATACTCGATCATGATTAGCCAATGTCTTCTATATAATTCAATTCTGGGTTGTGTGCTTTTTAACATTTTTGATTGTCAGTATTAGAAGAATGTGATCTACGCATGTGGAAAAAAAAATGCAATTCTGAATTGCGCGCTTTGACGTTTTTTGCACTTTGATATTTTTGATTGGCAGTGGTAAAGAAATGTGATTTAAGCGTGTGAAATTGGGTTTACTGTATACAGTACCATAGGAAGACTTTCCTATGATTGGCTGTTAAAATCAATTTAATTTTACATTATTTATACAGTTTAAACTACTTTTTAAAAAAAATAAAACTACAAAGAATAACCAAAAAAAAAAGTATATAAAAGTTTTATTAGGGCTGTAGGACTCCACTATTAAAAATAATCAAAATCCCTTTTGTTTTAGAGAAGTTAGCATGGTAATGACCTAATTATATCTAATTTTAAAAAGTCACTATTATGCTAACTTCTCTAACATCATAAATAATTTTGATTATTTTTAATAGTTGAGTTCTACAACCCTAATAAAACTTTTTATATACCTCTTTTTTGCTTATTTTTCGTAGTTTTATTTTTTTTAAAAAAGTACTCTAAACGGTATAAATAAATGTAAAATTGAAATTGATTTAAACAGCCAATCATACGAAAGTCTTCCTATGGTATACAGTATGGTATGATCAAAATCCTTATGATTCAACAAATTTCAATTGATTGTGATGTTGTCACGCAATACTAAATTTATATTAGGATTTATATGTGATTAGAGATGAGCAAATCACGGTTTTGCCAAAAAATCCCGCACGTCACGCGCGGATCCCGCGCGGATTCACAGATTGTTACCAAGATTACCGTAAGTTTCGACTGGAATTATGGCATTGGCCCGAATTATCCCGTGCATCACGTGATGAATCCCGTCACTATATGTGATGTATGGTGATGCAGCTCCCGAAGAACAAATAAATTTTTAGGATCTTGTCTTAAATATGAATGTTAGTCTTTATAGCAATGAGTTTTAAAAGAAATTTGTATTACTTAAATGTGTGCCAGGTTCGTAGTGCAGCAAAAATTCTTTAAAACTCGTTTAGTTAAGGTTAGAGTCAAGTTTAGTACTTAGAAGGAAGTAATTTATACAGTAAAATTGCCCAATGCAAACTTTTTTTAGAGCACTAAAGGTGATTACTTATGCTGATTGTTGAGGAATAAGTAATTTTTGACAAAATTAAGGTTTTATTTGAATTTTCTTGATGGTATTAAGTTCTACCTTATCTTGAAATCTGATTCGTAGTTCAAGAAATCTGCTGCACACATTCAAGACGTGCAAGAATTTTGTTTATTCTACAAACCTAGCACACATCTTATGCTGCAAATATATGCATTACGGTTATGTAATTGCAATGCAGATTAAAATAGGGGAATTCACAAATAAGGGCCCAGAAAGTGAAAATAATTACAAATACGGGCCCAAATTAAAAATAATTACATAAAGGTCTAATATTACATATAAGGACCCAAAATAACAGCGACATTATTCAATCCTATGGCTTGATAATAAATATAAGCGTAGTTATTAAGTACATAAAAAATGTAACGATCGATTATAAAGTAGTAATTATAAACGAAAAAAAGAAATTTATTAAATTTAATAAATTTCCTTTTCTTGTATAAAATCGGTTATTGTTATAACAAACCACTATGATATCAAGTAAAGCATTGCAAATTGAAATAACATTTACTAATATGAAGATAATTATGATGTTCTTGAGAGCTACTCTGTTGAAACATCATCATCTTATAAATAATTGTGCTAGTTTAACACTATTTTTTATACTATATTTAAGAGAAAATGATTGTAGCCGGCTTCATTTATTTTTTTATCTAATAATTGATATCTAGATAACTCTAAATGCTTATCATAAAACAATCAATAATCCTATAATCGCGATTTTGCTAAGTCAAATGGTCAGAGTACTTTATGGCACAGTAGTTCCGTGATAATGTTTTTCATCCATCAATAGACTTAAAAATTAATTTGGACCCGTATTTGTATTATTTCCCTTATTAGTAAATCCCCCTTTAAAATATCACATAGTTTCTTATAGATTACTCAGCACGCAATCTTAGAGAAATTTGCATGTCACCTGTTATCCCCTGTTCGTTCATTATAATATTGTTTCTTTATTATATAGATAGCCATTTGTGCAAATGTACCTTTTTATAAAATATGATTGACCAATGCTTTGAAATGGTTACGTTGTAAATTCAAGTATAGTTATGTTATATTCAAACTGTATGTAATATTTTTTAATATTGCTAACTTTATTTAAATTCTGGTCATGGCTTTCAAGAACTCAGATTGCGATACACTGAATTATGATTACAAAAATAACTACAGTATGAAATAAACCATTAAAATCATTTGAATGTGTAAGAATTATCAGTAATACATGCAGGCATTTTTTGAGACTGTGCAGTACAATTTTCATAATTAAGGCCAGCTGGCATAATTCCGGTCAACTTTATAATACAGGCTTGAATAAGCCAATCGGAAATCGTTCCAGATCGGCCAAAAGAAAAACAAAACATGATGGATCTGCATCACTTGATTAATAGAATCCATCGTTCATAATTCTGGTCAAACTTGCAGATCATTTGACCACGTTTAAAGTTGGTCTGTTCTAGATCTGGCCAAATGATCTGTAAATTTGACCAGAATTATTAGCAATGAGTTCCTCTAAGATGATGAAATCCACCACTGACGTCTAAACTAACCTTGAAGCACTAATACAAAATGATAGGTGCTCGACTTTACACATATGAAGTAGATATATTAAGTTTATAATAATGATTTAAGATAATCATTGAAGAATTTATAGATGGATATAACTTTTACATCTGCATTTTTTCATTTACTTCTGTACCAATCGTGATTTTTTGTTTGCATCTTTTCTAGCAACACTCTCATAAACCCATAACAATGGCAATACCATCGTTCATTCTACATATTTTTCCTTTTTTGCTTCCACATTTGTTCTTCATATTCATCTGTCGAAAAATGATAGATTTTTACCTTTTCTGTCTCTGAGCTTTCTTTGATATTATTGTCAACAATTTTCCATGCATGACTGATGCCGTCGGTCACTTCTAGAACATAATCAAGCATATTATCGAGTTTGTTGTTACTTATATCCATATCCACATCATCTTCAATATCAAAAAAATCATCAATATTAAAAGGAATTGACTTAAGAAACAAAATATAAAATATATTTAATCTTAGAATATTCGTTTTATTATAATATTTTGCACGGAAAATTGGACAATTAGCTAATATCACGATTGGTCCAATTGATTGAGTTCAATTATAAAAACATCGGTTATTTCGACTGTACAATTGTCAATTGCAAACACTGGTTAAAACATAACTTTATTTACAATTAAAAGAAATTACAAACGTGAATTATTAATAAGGAAATTTTATATAAAGATATTACAAATAAAAGAAGTTAACACTTTTTTGAAGTTAAAAACTTTAAATAAGTTCAAATTCAGATTCTAATTTATGAAATACATAATTTTAATAGCTAAATAAGCCTGATTTTTTAGCATATTTTTATCAAATAACAAAGATTTGCTCTTAACTGATTACATGATTATTTGTATTAAGACCAGTTTATATTGGTGTTTATATTGGTCTTTATAAACCTATTTATTTTAAAACGTCACATAATCGCTTTTTATCGGTTATTTCTATTAATAGTTATATTTTTGAATTATTAGAACTGCTTAGAAACTGTGATTGATCACTAGACAGATTTATTAGAAACTGTACGATCAAACCAGAATTCTCTATCCCGAAATATAATTATAATATTTCATCCTTGGCTATAAAATGAAGTATTTATAGTAAATTAATATTTTATATCTTAAACAAACAAAAAATTATTAAATACTTACATGAAATATCATTTTAAAATTGAAAAATCACATAATCCAGAATCTAAAAAAATTAACAAGTCATTAAGTTTTTATCAATTAAATAAAAATCAGATATAAAAGTGTAATTACCCACCAAGAAATTTTGACAACTCTGCAGATTGACAATTAATTTGCTTAGAAAGGTTTTTAAAGTTAAGTAGTTTGCTTGTTAGTTTATCTTTAGGGCAATTCGGCAAATCAGTTGGTAGTGTTGGAATAATCACATCAGCAGACTGGAATGCTTTTAATATTGTTAACTCATTTTCATACATTGCAGAATTCCAATCTACTATATTATACCATTTGGATAATTCATTATAAACATAAGATGCATTAGGTCTGTTAGAAGGATTAGCATCTATACATTGATTTGCTAATTTAATATAGCATTCGGGAGTGCCTTCAGCAAAGTCAGGACGTAAACTCTTAGAACATATACTAATAGCTAACTCTACATCGTACTCTAAATCATAATGAGGTGGTTTTCCTGTGGACATTTCAGTCATAATAATACCAAAACTATAAATATCCGATGCGACTGTATACGATCGTCCAGTTAACACTTCGTGGGCAATATAAGGTAGAACGCCGTAAATACCATCTTCTAAACCCGAATCATCATTTTTTTCTAGATAATCCTAGATCTGCAATATAAGATCTTAGATCTCCATTAATACTGATGTTGCAATATATTACCGCTATGAAGATCTCCATGAACATATTTTGCATTATGAACTATCGATAAATTTCTTGATATTTCAACAAGTTGCTTTAATTTATTTTTCCAATTAAATCCCCTAAAGCTAGATAATAAGAATTTACGAAGACTTCCTTTATTTGCATATTGAAATACTATTAAATATTCATTATCTGCGTTTTGAGATAGTCCATACACTTCAATATCAATACCCTCTAATCTACATTCTACATAGCTTTTAAACTTGTAAATTAATAAATAAATTTATATTAATCACTTCTCCATATTAAGTAATAAATGAATTAGTTTAACTTACTTCTTTTAAAAAATTCTTTTGCAAACCAGGTAATGTCTTAAGTGCAACTATACATGATGTACGCGATTGCGTATATTTCTCTTTTTCGCCTGAAGTTATTCTTTTACCATCTAGCCACATTGCTGAAAACACTGAGCCAAACCCCCTTTCACCGATCTTTTGAAAGTTTAGTAATCTATTAAAAGGAATCCATTCGATAACGTCGTCATATTTTGTAGTTCTAAGTTGAAATTCTTTAATGCAATTATCAACATCCTTACTTTCGCTTGCCCATCCTTGTGTTGTTTTCTGAGGATCACATGCCTGACACCAAGCTTTTGACGTGTTATATCGGTTGCAATGTGCGCATTTTCCATTCCATGGTTTTCTTTTAGAATCAAATTCATTAGAAAACACTAACATATATTCATTTGTTACAGTGTCATGAGTTAGTCCATATACTTTAAGCTCACTATTCTTTTTTAACAGTACGTAATCTGTAAACTTATTTAATATGATATAAACATAAATTAAAATAAAGTAATATATATTAGTATAATATAATAATAATTTAATATTTTTAACTCACTTCTTTTAACATATCGATTAAATTTGGTGATTCATTTAATACTTTAAGATCTACTCCATATGATGGTATACGTGACTGTGTACATTCATTGCTATATAGTGAATTGGCTGCAGAACAATTTGTTAATAAAATTCAACAAATAATAATCCAATATGGTGCAAGATATACAAATACCAATATACAATCGTTTGTTGAAGTTGTTGAAGTTAATTATGACAATTCTTTATCTGGTTCATTATTTCCTAAAAGATGAATGTTGAAAAGACCTTCCTATAATACTAATACAGTTAGTCATGAATTAATAATGTATGAAAGAGAACCTCCTGAAGAGATTAAAAGTGAAAATAAAAATAGTGGACTTTTCTGTTGAAAATATTGTCAAAACAATTTCCAATTCTTAGTAACATGGTACATAAATATCTCAGCATTTAGCCTTCAAGTGTTGCTAATGAAAGGGCATTTTCAAGAGCAGGTTTTACAATTACTCATGATAGAGCAAATCTTAGTGAAAAGTTTGTTTCTTCTACAATTCTTATGTATTCTTGGCTTCTAGAAAGTCAAAATGAACTTGGTCCTCTTTATGCTCTTCTATGAACAAAATAATCATATACTACAAATTTATAATCAATTCAAATTAAAAAATATAAAGAAGAAATTCCTTTTACATATACCATAATTTATATGCAATAAATAATTATCAATTGTTACATGAGATATAATGCAAAGTGCACTTATGTAAACTTTAATTACAAAAATAATAATTTTGTACACTTATTATTAAACAGTAATCAGAATTAAATTATACTATATAGTATTGTTTAGATTATATAAAAATTACATAATTCTAATTATTAAATTACAAAATAAATAGCCAAATATTATAGTTTACATATTATTCGTGTTATTTAATGTTGAATTTTTCTCAATATTTAGAGAGAGAATACAGTAATACAATACAAATTATACAGTGCATTATAATAATTATGCCTTCTGGCATCTTTTATTCGAAAGGTTTTGAATAAAAAAAAAAGATTAAATTTCAAAATTTTTTTAATTCAAATTTTTTTTTTATTATTCAATAGTAAATCAATATTTTAAAATAAATTCACTTTTCCTAAAAATTTTATTTTTGCAACTCTTAAATTTATCATAGTACCCTACTCTTCCTTATATAAGATAACAAGTCATTCATTTTTTAATCAAATTATTTAATCTAAGTATTTTATTTCTTATTTTTGTTTAATTTTTTTATATTTTGATTAATTTCTTTATTTATTTATATTATTTGTTTTGTAAATATAGTACTTGATAATTATTGATTACTTTTTCTTATTTAATTTTCTCTTACATTTTGTAATACAACCTTTGAATATACAAATTTATACTAGATTCAGTGCCTATAAATGAGTTTATAATTAGTGAAATGAATTAGACTTAGGTCTTGTTATGCACTTTTATATGTGGTATTTTATATTTAACATATAAAATTTGTATTTGGTCACATATATAGAAATTAGAATTCAGTACATATGTTATTAAAACATAGAGCCTATAATCATATCTGGCACTATGCTTTAATAAGATATATATTGGCATTTGCAAAGTCCTATTATAAACTTTTGCATCTTATTCCTGGCCCAAAAATATCAACCATTTTAAGAAATTAGCATTGGTACTATCAATTGTATTAGTGTCTGGTGTGGTGCCATTGTACCTGGCATAGCCACTTGCAGATTTCTACTTTGCATCTTTGTGGGCTATTTGTAGGCATAGTATAAAGATGCTGGTCTAAAATTGCCAGGTGCCTTTTGTTTATAGGCACTGGCATGACACAAGGTACTAGTGCCACATAGGAAGACATTTATATGATTGGCTAATTTTGTAGAACTATTTATGATTACCTGTGATTGTTAACCAATCAAATTACAGAATTTTTAAACAATTTTTTGTTTTAATACTATTAGAAAATGAAGAAAACTTTGTATAAAGAAGTTATAAACTAATAAATTTTTACAAAAAACATTTATCTCAAGCACCTAGAGAATAGATAAATAACCGTAAAGTGGTAAATGTGATATTTATTACTAATAAACCTGAATTCATTAAAGAATCTACAAGATGTAAGCCAAAACTTCTAATTTATGATTAACAAACACAAATACACTACAAGAACCAAACAAATTTAAAAATTATATTAATCTAACTTGAATACTAATTTAAAAAATATGCTAATCTAACCCAAGTACTAATTTAACAACAAACTCAAATCTGAATACTAGACATACCAAACACATTAGATTCACACAAAAAAGCCAGATCTAACAAACTAATTCCTATAAAATCTCATTGCAAGATATAAAAGTATTGAGATTTAGTCTTAATATAATAATTTAAACAGCACTTAAGCAGCAATAAAAAGTTTTTTATTGCATAAAACTTATGTTTTGATCACCTTTTCAGTCTTTTTCAGTTGACCATTTCTGGAATTTAATACTTAAATATAGTTAGTATAGTGGTATATAGTGTTAGACCTAAGACACGTGATCTACAAGTTGCTGATTTCATTGTGGATCTTCACCGTTCGACCTCAAGTCATGCCCCAGAGTATAAAGATCTCTTACTATACTTGGGATAACCACTTATAATGATTATATTGATTATATTGCTTATATTGATTATAATTATTATAATCAATACAAGCATTATAATCATTATAATCATTATAATGATTATCGGCACCCTAAAAATAAATAGAGAATTAGTTATAAATAACATGTAGTTTCGCCCAAGTAATAAAGTAGATTTCCCCTACCTGACAGAATAAATCGAATGAAAGGTTCGTCTACGAGTGACTGTAGAGAACCATTGTTAAAGAATAAACCTAACCCATGATAGTAGTAAATCCCAACCCGATTGTCCAGTAATTCCCGATGTAGTGTGGAATACTGCACTGTTAGAAGAAGTAGAGTGATAGTCTCAACGTAGTGTAGACTATCCAGGATAAGCAAGACCCGAATCGAAATCACTTGCCAAATTTACACGCCTCTTTCGACCAAAAACCATCCGAACATTACATGAAGCCAACCTTCGATTAGCGACAGACTCGCTGAATTAGGACATCTCAATAGTAAAGTATTCACTTCTAAGTGAAGTTCATTGAGTTACTGATTATTTTTGATTATTTTTACATAGTGAATGTTAACTCTCTTCCACACATATTGGTAGTATTAATGATAGTTTTTAGTTAGTAAAATGTTACATTCTCAAAAAGTACTTTAAAGTGTATAAATAAGTTATCTAGGCAATTGATTTACACCAGCCAATCATACAAAAGTCTTCCTATATACTGGTGCCTGGCATAGTGCTAAATATGCTGGCATAGACATTTGCAGAACCCTAATTTATTTATATTACTACAACAAATTAAAAATATCTTATCTTATAAATTTATTATTAAATTCATTGATTAGTTTAATTTAAGAGTAAGATATATATGTTAATTTAGATTTGACAAAAATACAATTTAATAACTTACAAGAATTTTGAAACAAAATAACTTATATTTTGTCTGAATTAAGTATAATAATAAAAGATTATACTATACTTGGTTATCTATTTCTTTCTGTGCCATTAAAGAAACATTTCTGACTACAATGAAATTTTGATAGACAATAAAAATATGATGTATTTCAATAAATAATAATTAATTAAAGAAAAAAATTTATATATCACAAACTGTAAATCAAAATTTTTTGTATTGTATCGTTTAATATAAATAATACAAATTGCTTTATAAATTTTTTTTAAAATTTTAAAATACATTTTTTTTCTAGTAAATAAACCAGAAACGGATCAGCTTTTTGTTTAGTTGACGTATTTTTTAAAAAATTACAGGTTTCTATTTTTTACAAAATAAAATTGCATTTTTTTTTTTACTCTGTAAACATTATTAAATTCGTACTTTTAAGTTTGAATTATCAGTAAACTGATTATTTCATATATACCGCACACATAATTTACAAATTTTTATCACATAAATTCCGGGTCCCTGATTGGCGGTAACGCTGGACTTGCGCTACCTGACTTTAGATGTCTATTTTTAGAAAACTTGCACTCCAATACTGTGCGTCATCTATTGTCATTACTTTATAAAATCCATCTTAAAAAAATCCATTCTTAATTACGCATTTACAGATAGATATATCTACTGAAAAAAATGGCTAAAACAGACACTGATGATTTTGTTTACAATGGAATTATGTTTGAAGAGCCTCGTATCGATATTAATGATATTGACATTGCAAGACTCGGAATTACCCCAGATTTTTTAAAAGTAGATACAACTATCTTTTATGGAACTTCTGGTATGCGCGATGAAGTTGAGCAATTGTATAATTTGATTGTTGACAAGAAAGCCGATATTGATCGTATACTTGAGTCAAAACCTGTGTATGCCATAGGACCCAACTTTTACAAGGGCTATTCTTTTCCTTTTATTACCTGTTGGGCGACAAGCCAGTTAGAACCATCAATTTTAGAACGACTTATGGCAATATTTGACTATGAAGTTAGGGTTGTAAGCCAAGTGATTGAACCAGTAGATGGAAACGGAGCAGCAAAACCCAGTATTGCGGGTGGATCTGAAAGGAATAACAACAATGGAGATGATTTCCATAGTGGCAAAAGCGATGACAGAAGTACCAGTTATGGCAGAAAGGATGATGGCTATAGTGGTGGAAGTGGTAGTAGAGATGACAATAATGACAAGGATGGCAGTAGTAATTATGATAGTAAAGTTATAACAATAAATTCTGTGGCAAAGGTAACAGCTAAAGGTCAAGATCATACCCAAGACCTTTCTGTTGCATTTAAGTTTCACGCAAAATTTGACAACATTCAAGAAAAATATCCAAAGTTTGCTGTTAATGTTGATATAGTTGCGTGTTGAACACGACGTATGCTTAGTGACAGTTGGAAGAAGCTTGAATATGAAGGCTACGGTTATTGCCTTGAGTCTCTTAAAATTAAATTTATTCCAATTGCAAATGAGCCTGATAATCATTTGCCGCTAATTCTTCAAGGCATCTTGTTTCCAGATGAAAAAGTTGGCTATATTGAACATTTAAAAACTGTTGAAGAACAAGTTTGTTTGAGATTCGGTAATGTTCCAACAGCTGAAGTCCAAGTCAAACGATCCAATAGTACTAAAGCTATATCAAACGAATGGAATTTACAAGTAGCAGGAACTTGTGTTGATGGATATAGTTGGTCATATAAATACAATTCTGATTTGCCAAAACTTAAGTTTGAGCCTGGACTTCATAAGGTTGAAGGAAAGATTGCAAGTGAGAGAATGTGTGGATTCTATATTAAATTGCTCAAACATTTCGCTTCAAGCTGAAGGGCATCTTGCCAGGCTTTTTGAGATTTACAAAACCAAAGCTGATTAAATGTCCCAGTGTAACTCATACTCTTAAATTGACTTTCAACGACCTTAAAGATTTTAACGAGAAATTCTCAAAACTCACAAAACTTAATTCTCATCAAGATGTGGTTGAAAGTATTACTTTTACAGTGAATGATATAAACCCAACAAATAATACCGCAAAAATGAATTCTGACATTATCAGTATTGAAAATTCGATCAAGAAAGAATTTTAAATGTAAAAATTTATGGCTCACATATATGCACAGGTATCGAAAATTTTCGAAATTAAATGACGAATATGTTTATTGTTTGTATATTAAGGGTGAATTTATAACTCAATAAAGTAACTAGCTGTCAAAAATAAGAGCATATTAAGCTAATACTGTGAATAATTTAAATATGTGTATATTTGTAACCTGATCTGGGTAATCATTAATTACTAACTGACTGGGACTAACCAGATACAATCAGCTCAATTGGAATTATTTAGTCTACAACTGTTATCATAAATTCTGGGCACCTGATAAAAATTTACAGAATGATTTTTCGAACGATTCGTTAAGTTTGTGATTTCGGTATAATAGATTCATTAAATATATTAAACAACACCTGACTACATGTAGAATCAAGTCCTGAAAGTGGATCATGCATGTAGTTTTAATCATACGCTACTTTATATATCTAAAGTAGTAACTCCATATAGGTAGCGATATATACGTAATTTAAGATAATGTGACTAATATAAACGCACCTTGCTCTCCCACAAAAAATTGATCATCCCTGTAATTTTGACCAATCGAATTTTAAAATCAGTTGTAACGTAAAAATCAAACTTATATTTAACAAATCTTGCGCCTGACCATGCGCTGGGAATTTTTAGCTGCTCTAGTGTTGTTACCATAAAACATTTCAGCAGACAACCAAATTTTTGTATCTGATGTTTCAATACGCTAAAAAAGGTTGATCCTCCAATTGTTTGCATCAATGAAGTTCTTTTTAATCTAATATAATAGCAAATCCTGTTCTTAATTTAACGCCAAAAATTTTTTTGTGAAATCTTTGGGTTGGTGACGTTAGAGTTCTAGTAAGGTTTAAATTGGCTGACTCGAATTAATGCTAATAAATTTAAATTCTTAATAGAAATTTCAAGCAATAAGAGGAGCTCGATAGGAAATGAAAATACGGTTTATCCATTTTGATTATTCCATTTCTATCCTCTAGCTTAAAAATAATTTATTATAAATTAAACGTATTATGAGCATGTACAAAAAATCGCTTAAATAAGTTGACTAAAATAGATGACATGTTCATTTTCAAATGAGTAATGTATCAACTTTTGATAAATTTGAAATGATCTTTGTTGTCGTAAAGTTTACTTCTTTCGTTAAATGGAAGCATTTAATACTCCCATTCAATACGCAAATAAGATTTCAAACTTCCATATATTACCAAAGTGCACTATTTTTTTAAGGAAAATTCTATTTTGACCGCTATGCTATTTCTCGTAATATGCCTTTTAACGCTAATGGAGTAAGCCTTGTGATTTTGTCATTAACGTAATACACATGGTATCCTTCAGGGTTGTAAAATTAGAGGTCATTTCAGACTAAAATTCATAATAAAATTTGTGTTATTTGAGGTATTTGAGATTTGGCACCCTTGGTCTTCTTTTAATATAAATTAGACTGATTTTTCCTTTGATTTTAATGAGATTTATTTGTATTCAGCTCAATGCAATCGTATAATCATGTTGCATTTTAATTATATTTTCGGTTTTCTTTTAAATTTTGCTTTTACTATAGCTGATTTCATTCAATCTGGAAAATACAGCATGCATGAATCTTCTTGATAAAAACTCTATTTTATTGGAGGATACAAAGATAATGGCTCTGGTGTTGACATTACGAATGAATTCTTTTATTTAGATGTTTCTAAATCATTTACAACAATCATTTACAACAAATGACACAAATGGCACAGGTTCAATTCCATATAGAAATTTTAATATTAAAAAATCTAAAAAAATTATAAGTGCAACTAGGCGCTTGAGTTGCTTAAAGGGAGTTAGAAATGAGCATATTGTATTATATAGTTTTGGTACATTACGTATGTATAACAGAGATTTATAGTGTGAGCCCGATTTTCGGGGTCACAGGTGACCGATGACACCAGAGAACCGGTCTTGGCGTGTCGGTCGCTTTTCAAACAGATACGTCGTGTAACCTACGAACGGCTTAGTCGATAAGAGGCGGTTAGATTTGGCGAGTGGTATGTTTATGATCGTA